>CP050225.2:0-174870 GCA_012066045.3 Morus alba
CTCAGTGGCTCACTCTCTCGACTCTCTCCTCTCCTCAATCTGATCCTCTACTATCCCTCCTCGCCTCTCGCCTCCCTCCTCTCCTCTCGCGACCCTGCCCAGCCCCAAACCCAGACCCAGCGCAGCCCCGTTGCAATTCCGACCCCCACCACGCGACTCTGACATCCATTCTCTGCTGCCGTCGCGACCCCACCCCGCCGCCAAACTCCGGCGACCCAAACAGGTATAATCTTTGTAGATTAACGTTTTCAGATTTTCTAAACAACTCCAAATACTATTTTCGAGGTTGTTGCCGTTCATTTTTACCTAGAAACTTTCTCAAACCAACTCAGTCTCTACTGGGTATTTATTGAATTTCGAAATTGTTTTGGGGATTTCGCAGGAAATTTTTTAAACCCATTTGGAACTATGCTTGGAGGAGTGAAATTCATACCTCGTGACCAGATTGATAAGGCAATGAAAAATCCATCTTACCTTTTTCATTTTTTGCTCTTTTAGTTAAATAAAATGAAAATGAAATATATGCTTATTTTACTAATGGGTAATTTTTGCTAACTGGATCATAGAATGATAGCTCAGATGCATTGAAAAAAGATAGAAAGAAATTGGATCAAAAGGATGAGGGATAAGGGTAAAAAGAGGAGTTCTAGTTATAGTAGTTCGGATGAAGAGCTTGAGAGAGTGAAGCTCTAGAAAGAAGAAGTGGTACTCTTCTGATGAGTATTCGTCTTCGTCGTATTCCTCGGAAAGTGATAGCGGAAAAAGTTCGGCCAAAGACGAAAAGAGACGGCGCCGGAGGAAAAAGGGTAGAAGAAGGGATGAAGATGATGATGATAGCTCAGGGGATGAGGCTAAAGGAAGAAAGAAAGCTAGAAGGAAAGGAAAAGAGAAAAGGAGTAGAGGAGACATTGCGGAACATGACATGTCTGGTGAGTTTCTTTCTATGCTGTATTTATAGGCCGAAGTGTTTGATACATGTTGACATTGGAGAAATTGTCTTGTCTGCTTTTATTTAGATTGTAGATTGTAGATATTGGGAAAAGAAGTAGCAAAGAATAATGCAACAATGTAAAAGTAGAATGAAGAATAGACCCTGTAGTATAGGCAAAAGGTAAAGAAAATTCTAAGTTGGGATAGGATGAAGAGGTACGATGTCATAAATTAAAATTTATTTTTATTAAGTTGAGTAATCTGATTCTATTTGAGATCACCTGAAAAGTTACAAGTTTGTAAATTTAAGAGAGTGTCACGTCTTAAAATTTTCTCAACTTGCACTGATCGGGTATAGGCTTAATTTTTCGGCTTAATCCGACCCTATCCGATCGATTTACACTCTTACATTTCACTATGATTCGGTAAATATGCCCAAAATTTCATATATAATATATTAAGATGGGACACAATTATCTATTAACAATGTTTGATGGTAGAATACAAAAAAAAAAAAAAAAAACGCTATTTTTTTAAATGATTCAAGAGAAAAAGTAATTGACGTCAAAGTTTAACCGAAATATCATAACTAGATTAATGGCACCTCTTTAAAAAAAATAATCTCATAAGAATGGACAAAGAAAACACAAAGAATGAGCATGAGAAACACGAGCAGGTAAATGCAAGAAGCCTGGTGTGAAATGCCGCTAAATGGCTTAAAAAAGATTCAATGCAAAGATGACGACTTACTGACAACTTGATTACCCTCTGAATGAGCATGAGAAACAACAAAAGTATGAAAGATTCTTCAACGTTTGAACTTTGAACAGCTAAAGCCCAAAGAATGCAAATTCCAAGGAAAGTTCAAAGAAAGTTAAATCAAAAGATAAACCGTAAACTGTATAAATTAAAGTCGCGTTTACTTCACTGATTTAAATTTAGAATTTGAGTTTTTCTACAGTAAAAAGCTCTAAAAAACAGTCACATCTAATTTTTTTATTATAATAAAAAGCTCTCACATAACATTACATCTTAACTCGAATTAAAAACTTAAATCAGCGAACTAAACGGACTCTAAATATCACTTCCAAACCAAATAAAATTCCAATAATTCTGATGAATAATTTGAACGGCCTTAATGATTGCGAAGAATTCAGGAGCAAATATGATATTTATCGATTTAGCAAAACAACCTTTTGCAATATGATTTTATGTAATTCAACATTCAACAAAAAAAAAAAAAAAAGAAATTGCACAGCACTAATAAAGTAGAGAATATTGTTTTGCTAGGGTACAAAAAAAAAAAAAATGTTAATAGGACAGTTTTGTCCTTATAATTCCTACCAAGGACATCTTTTTATTTTAATTTTTTTTATTGAAGGACATCTTAGCCGTGTTTTGAATTAATTCCGTTTTATTTTTTACGTTTTTTGAAAAAGAAAAAATAAAAACGTTTCTAAAATGACGTTTGGTGCAATAAAGACAAAAAATGAAAATGAAAATGATTTTTTAGTTTAGTGTAAAATGAGAGAGAAATGAAAACTGACTTTTAGTCGTTTTTCATTTTCTATTTTCGTTTTCTCCTCTCTCGAGCAGAGAGAAATAGATAGAGATATTAATGAGTTTTTTTTATACTGAAAACAATCTCTTGATAAAACTTTCAAATGGATTTTCAAAAATGACTTTTGTCTGAGATTAAAAACGTTTTTATTTTTATTTTCATATAAAAAATAAAATCATTTTAAAATGAGTTCTAAACGCGTCCCTTATTTCTATTGTACTAGTGATCCATAGATTACTTGTACCTTTTGGAACCATCTTATTTTTACTGTAATTACTCGTATTTTTAGGAAGTTTGAAGTTTGTTCTCCTCCGTCTTGTTTCTCTGTTTCAATCAAGCATAGATATGTTAAAGGGTAAAATACTCAAGTTTCACATTATTTAACTACAAACATAATTATATTCATATAAGAATATTGAGTCACTTTACTTAAAATAGGTTAATCTTTTAAGATGAAAACTCAATACCATATAAAGTGCAATTCTTTTCTCTCACTTTTCTTCTCATCTCTCATCAAATTCTAATATGGTATCAGAGCCCATACAAGATTGGTGAGGTCACTCCACTTAAAACACGTCTAACCTTTTAAGATAGAAGCGCAATATCATATAAAGTGTAATTCTTTCCTCTTGATTCATAATATTTTTAGTTAAATAATTACACTAACAAAAGAATATTTATCAATAATAATGAGTAAAAATTTAGACCCATGCACTCTGATGGTAAACTCTCCATTTTTTTTTTCATAATTTTAAATGTTGGGCAGCTTGCAATTGGGTAATCCAATCGCTGCACAATGATAGCTTTGCTAGTGGCAGCCCATTTTTGGATTTACTCCTCTCGGTTTGGGATACATTTGTTCGGCTTGCAATTATCAGATGGCTATAGGTCATTTTCCAGATTCAGTCGCTAAAATAGACATATGCAACCGCTGACCGTGACCAACGATTGTCGCCGGAGTTTGTCACTCTACGGGTGACCAAAGCTTATCGCAAAACTTGGTCGCCAAAGTTGATGGGGGGCCATAAGTCGTCATGGTCACTCATTGGATGACCGTCGGTAAACTGTTGTTGTCGCTCATTACAATCGATAGGTGACCACTGGTGATGCAGGGACAATTGTCAGAGTCACTAAAATAACAACCAATGCCCTGAAAACTATGACAAAGGGTATATGTAATATTTGAAATTGCATTTGCATTGCGCCACAAAATAAAATAACATCTCAAATATGTTAATTCACACCTTTTAGTATAACATATAGCAGTGACATTGACATTAAATTCGGACTAATCCAAACATTCATTGATTTTACTACTTTACTTCTCTACTTTTTTTGTTGAGAAAAGAAAATTCTTCCATTTACTCTGGATTGTACATATGTTATCAAAGAGGTTGTCCCATTACACTTAGAAGGAATAATTGCAAATGGCCTGAACAACGGGCCTTGCCCCTCTATGAAGGGCACGTCGCCACAATGCCATTTGACATGCTATCAATTAGGATACATGGGAGTGGCCTCAAGCACGCTAAATTATACTGAGTTGATAGGAACAAGCTTTTTATCCAGCACAAGAATCTTTAACACATACCGAACCATGATATATAAAAAAATAAAAAAAAATAAAAAAAATCACTACGTCACCACAATCTGTGTTTGTTTAATGAATTTGTTGATTCATCTACCTGCATTCAAGAACGATAACTATGAATCATGATTTTGGATTCAAATCATGATTCTGAAATAATGATTCAGAATCAGGGGTTTAAATAACCTTGAATCAAGATGAGAGGTAGTTTTAGAATCATGATTTAAGCTAGTTTAAAACATTACATCAGATTTTAAATCATGATTCAGAATCATCCAAATTAAATACTGATTCAAAATTTCTAAACCAGGATCTAGAATCATTATTCTGGATTTATCTATCAAACGCGTCCTAAATTCTAAGACCGGAGAAATGGTCGTGATTTCATATTTATCTTTATATGTCTTAGAATTTGAATGCTTTGAAAAATCACAACTTGATCCGTGCAAATTGAGGCCTTTTTTTTTTTTTTTTCTCTATTTTAACGAGGTGACAATTAAATGGTTGACAAGTGATAGGACGTATCCAAGAGAAGGGCCATACGATCAATATAATATGTGTGTGAGTTCACAGCCGTACATATCTATATAATATGAAATATATTTATTAATGAAGATCACGTTATAAGGAGGCATATGATGGTGTGTTATATATAGCAATCGATCGACACGAATATTTTGAAAGCAACATATCTCATTTAATTTATGTTTGTGGTCGCGAAAGCATATATAATATAGGCAGAAAGAAAGTGTATTTTCTTTGTCACATTTTTTAATTTGAGAGAGAAAAATACAAAAGCCAACTTGGTGAGAGTGGTTGCAAATGGGATATTCTAAGGGGCCGTACGGGACTAGAATGAAGAGAAGAACCGCCATTTTGAACTCCCTCTCTCCTTATATAGTCAGCTTTTATTATAAAATTAAATTGCTCAAACATCTCTTAAAATTATCATCTAGATCTTGTCACTTGTATTCGTTGGTGTTAAAAGAGATATATAGTATTGTTTGTCTGTACTATGTTCAATACTAATCAAATTGCTCTGTCGAATCTAGAATGGGCCGCTACATCCAAGTCATTGTTTATTCTTTTAAGACTTAATATTGGGTTGATTTAGAAATTGAGAAGATAATTTGTGGAAACTTAATATATTCAGATTCAATTTGCAAAAGGATGAAAAGGACAAGATGGTTGAAATCTTAGAGACAAAATAAGGGTTTGTCCTGTATGTAAAAGATTTATTTTTAATGATTTTTAAATTATATATATATCATGATTTTTTTAAAAAAATATTTTTTCAGAGAGTTTTAACAAGCATTTATGTCAGAAAACAACCCTTTTCTGATAACGTTTTGCTTGATACGGCTACAAGAAGTTGACTATATATTGCAAAGGAACAAAACGTTTATCTTGAAATCGTGTGTGACAAAGTTTAATACTTCAAATGTGTTTGAACCGATGAATAACAATATAACATGCATAGAAATATGGAAAGTCTGTATGACAAATTGGAAAAGGTCAATGAATTTTCGAAAGACAAATTGGAAAAGGTCAATGAATTTTCGAAAGACAAGTTGGAAAGTCTGTGGAAAGTCTGTTTGAATCAATGAGCTAAAGATCCAGAAAGCAATCAATTTAGTATTATTCAATTTTTTCTATATAGTATTATTCAATTTTTTCTTTCTTTTCTTAATTTCATTACTCAAGCTAACAACTCTTTTTGAATAAAGTACAGTAAAAGTTACAACAACAGGATTCTCAAAAGATCAATACTGGTATTATAACTCTTACCTCATATGTTATCCACAGCTAAAACAAGCAGGCACTAACTAGTGGTGTGATAGTCATGGCCACAAAAAAATAACGTTGTCTCCCTGATAATAAAAGTTACTGATAAATCATTACTAAAATCTATTTATCCTTATGAGTGACTGATTACGCCTAAACCTGTACAAAAATAAGCGGTTAAATGTAGTATAATTAGGACGGTCGATCTCACGAGGAGATAATAAAATCAAACAAAAGAGATTAGTAGAACAAAAGCGTTAGAGAAGTAAGCAATCAAACAAAGAAAAGAAAAGAGTGTTTTTGTAGTTTTAGAGCAATTTAATTTAAAAATATTGCAATTTAAAATGGAGAAAATTCAATAATAAAAAGTGGTAAGACATTGAGAATCCTCTATATGCTTTGTTCACCTATTTGGATTTTGATTCATAAATTGACTCAATTGAAAGTTTCACATCCCAAACAATCAATCGGAAAATAAATATTTTAAGAACTTGTGAATTAAAATGTATTCGAGTAAATAAAATTCTTACTTTTAGAACTAGGAAAAATTATCTTATGAGAAATCTAAAAGCGACAATATACCGTTGGTAATATTGCAGTAAAAGACTACTCATAAAATAATACCTACCAATATATAATATCATGCAACAATCACATAAAAAGAGCTTGACTAGATTTATATAAAAGTTGACAATAAAGTATATTGATAAGAGAAAGAAATATGATAAAAGAAAATTATTTACTCAAATATATAAAACTAACAAACCATTGAAGAATCAAAATCCAAACAATGTCACTACACATATAGGATCATCTCTAGCCTCACCCAAATACTATAGCCTAACTTGCACATAATTCTCACAAAATTCTAAAGAGGAAATATGAGAATAAGAGCAAGAAAATAAGAGAAAAAGTGTATAAACTTAAGCTAAGAATCAACAACCTAACATACATAACAAAGGCCCTATTTATAGAGTTTCTGGCCATGTCAAGAGTTGCAATCAGCAACAAGAAGAAGAAGAACGTATTCCAATTAAATTGGAATTTACAATGCATTACTCGGATACTGAATGCTGAAATTAACCATGACATCAATGGAACCAAACGGATCAACTGGGTAAGAATCCCAAACGGGGTGGGACACGTGTTACGCGAAGAGAGGCTGAGAGGAGAAAACTGCTGACAGAAGCATCAAATCCGACACATGGTGCGCACTGATTCGCAGAGAAGAAGAAATGGCCAACAGTTGCTTCCGTTAGGGACACATGGCAGGAATTGATTGGGAAGCTACTGCAACGTGGGACCACACGGAGAAGAAAGGAAAACCCGGGTGACGCGTGCGTGGAGGAGACTTGCACAGGGGGAAAGGTAGTGCGCGCGTGCGTAAGGGGACAGTTGGGTCCCACACATCTGCGGCGCAGCAGAAGACGACATGTGGAGCGCTGGTGAGGCTTGCGTGGCTTGGCGGACGACTGGTTGAAGGGCTGATGGGCTGATGGGCTTCAGATGAGCTTCTCTTTCTCTTTATAGTTTTGGCTCAAATATCTTATTTTCCTACAAAACAATATAAATGAAATTAAAATAAAATACTTTCACAAAAGATTAATTCCGCGAAAATATTTAATTAAAACCTAATTTATTTAACAATTATGAACAATTTAAGTGCATTTTCATACACTTATCAGTGACAATAAATGAATTACTATATTAATTAACCATTACCACATATATCACAGGTACCAATTAAATACACAAATCAAAGATAACACTGGAGACATGGACAACACTATATTTGGAAGAGAGCAGGACAATCACTAATCAAAAAACCATGCTCCACAACATTGACAATTGATGAAGGATTTTCTGATTCATTCGTAATCCCGTCAACCATTGCTCAGTTAAGAGGACAAATAAAAATCTTTCTAAGTTTATTTTCAACAAAGGGGACCACAAATGACTTTAGTTGTTTCAAAAATATTTAAAGATGTCCAACTTCCAGCACCACCGCCACAAATATCAACTCCCACAACAATAGATCTAAAAACTTCATACCCAAAAAGATTGACACAAGGTAAGACATATTTATAATTAATTTATATCAATTAATAAAAATCAACATTTACTATTTTCAATACGTATCTTAACAATGTTTTATCATTTCAATTCTAAAGTAAAAATAGAAGCCCCGTCCCGAAAACGCCTAAAAATCAGGTAATATAACTACTTTTAAATCATTTAATTTACACTAAATATAATTAAAGATATTCAACTTCCATAATTGTTATTATTAATTTTTTTAAAAAATTTGTATTTTACAGTTAAGAAGGACAACAACTTTAATACATTGTAAGTAATTTTTAACTAGCATATTATATATATATATATATATATATATGTTTGTATATATATATATATATATATATAAACTAATCATATATTATAAAATTCCTAATTTTTTGTATAATACGACAATATTTTCCGCAACAACGCCAAACTTTTGGCTAGTTTTATTCTATTGCCGTGGTTAGCTTTATTTAATGTGAAAATAAATTAAATTGGTTGATTACCATTGAAATACAATTTAAATAGTATTTAAAATATCTCTAATGAACGGTTTAAAATTTACGTGAAAAAATACTTACTATCAAAAATATAGCCGTGCACAGTTAAATCATATTAAAACACAAAATGATCATTTAATAATTTTTTTAATATTTAATAGTTTAAAATATGGTTAATTATAAAAATTATCTCTGAATTATATTCCTTGTAACACTTTGTTCATGGATATTTAAAACGTAACATCTTTCTTCTTTAACAATGAAATATTAACAAAAAAAAAAGCCCAATCCGTTAAGTTTTAATTAAAATTGACATTTAATTTACTATTTTGAGAGTATTTTAGTAATTTTATGATTTAAATTCTAACTTGATTTTAAACTAATTAAAATATTCAAAAATAACTTCATAAATTTTTTTTATTCTACCAAAAAGAGATTTATAAAATTTTTAACATATATTCAATTAATAATAAATGTATCATAATTACAAGTTAAAATTTAAATTAGTTTTAAATTCAAACTAAATTGTAATCATAAAACTATTAAAATACTCTAAAAATAATAAATTAAATGTCAATTTCTATTAAAAAACCTAACAGGCAGAGCTTTATGTCAATATTTCATTATTGAAGGACAACAAATGTTGCGTTTTAAAAATTAAAAAGTAAAGTATTATGAAGAGTATAAATTAGGAAGTTTTATAATTAATTCTTTAAAATATTACTTATCAATAATCTAATTTTTCTATTTCCACTCCGTAGCCACAGTTTAAAAATAAATAAATATAAAAACATCCCATTTTCTGGTACATCAATATCATGGCTCGAGCCTCAAGTCATCTTCCAATGTTTTGCTTATTTCCAAATTTGCGACTGCCACATGTGAATGCACTATATTAGCCAGAAAAGGCACCATATGATAAACGTGACACAACTATTGGAATGCCACGCCTGCACCACGATATTTATATTGTCCTTTAAATCTTACCCAAATTTTTAATTTTTTTTTTTTAAAAAAAAAACCCAAAGGAAAAACTCCGAAGGAACGAAAGAGAAAAATTCAAGCGTCAATGTTAATAATTATTAAATAGAGAAATTTATCGAATAAGCAAATTTTGAATACTTTTTTTTGGGTATTGGGAGTCACGTATGGACGTTTAGTTCATGAATTTAGAATTATGATTCAGAACTATTCTTAATTTACGTGTATTTTTTGTGAGAAAAAATACTGTAAGGAGTCACGAATTATAATCCGAATCATAATACAAATCCACTAACTAAACGCGCAAGATCGGCTATATGGTGCATTCCACTATCCCTTGTCTTTACGACGACGAGGTACTCGATCGATCAGAGTTCAAGAAGTCAATCTCCAGTTTGAATGATTGCTTAAACCTGAACGAACAATCGAGTTGGAGAGTTCGACTTTCTGCTAAGTGATTGTTGAATGTGTAGAGAAGCTCTTACCAAAAAAAAAATGCTATGACCAATTTTGGTAGAAGACAAATTCGTATGGCAAGATGATTTCTGTCATAAGATACTTCATTGGTAGTGTGCACTTTTAAAAGCCAAATTATAACAAAATGCTAATATAAAAAGTAACAAGATCAATGGAAATTCAACCATTCGTCTAATTGTATAAAACTGCAAACTACTTACTAATAAGAAAATCCTTTGTTTATATTGCCATCAAACACAAAGAGGAGGAACCTACGTAGATGTCATCAGTGGGACCCACTTTTTATGGCTAATTTCCCATTGGAACATTCCTACCTACCATACCGCGCGGCTCCACTCGCCTCGTTCTATGATTAGTTTTGTTGTCCTTCGTTCCTCTTTCGCACCTAAAAGTTAAAACGGACAAATAATTAGTTGTCTTGGCTAATCACACAAATATTTAGTCAGGAATCCCTTTATTATACTGATATAAACCTCTTTTTAAACAGAGGAAAAATTACTTAAAAATTTTGCACCCCTGAGGAAGATTCTTCTCAGCACGGGTCAATGGCATGTGGGAGTCATGTCCCCACCAAACCAATGTCCCTTACTCTAGCGAGCGCAGAATAAGACTTTTCAAAACAAAACCACCACAGGTACAACAATCGGTACCTAAACTAAACTAAAAAGACTTCAAAATCACGAAAATTGAGAGTAGTTTTTCTGACTTGTAATATTAAAAGTCCAACTTAACATGCACAATCGCCAAGAGCCGCCATTGAAATCTCTTCCCCATCATTCCCATTTCTTCTTCTTCGCCTGAGTTTTCTGACTGATCGTGAAATGGGAAGCCCAGGTCGGAAAATTCTGTTCTTCCTCGTCGTCATTTCTTTCATTCTTTCTCGGTTTTGCTCTGCATCCGACGCGATCACGCAAGGCGTATCGTTGAAAGACGGAGAGTCCATTGTCTCCGATGGCGATATTTTCGAACTGGGATTCTTCAGCCCGGGGAATTCGACGCGGCGGTACGTCGGAATCTGGTACCATAAGATTCAAGAACTTACGGTCGTTTGGGTGGCGAACAGAGAGAGGCCAATTTCTGGCAAAACCGGGGTTTTGACGATCGACAGCGATGGCAATTTGGTCATTTTGGATGGGAACAACACCGGCTCTATATGGTCGAGTAACGCCTCGGTTTCATCGAACAACACGACGGCGAAGCTTAACGACGAAGGAAATCTCGTTCTTTCGGGTTCGACGGAGAAGGTTTATTGGCAGAGCTTTGAGCAACCGACAGACACGTTTTTACCTGGGATGAAAGTGGAGGCGAGTTCTAGGAAAGGAGAGAACTGGGCTTTCAGTTCGTGGAAATCTCCGAACGACCCGTCACGTGGGAACTACTCCATGGGAGTTGATCCTCGCGGGTCGCCGCAGATCGTGATATGGAAGGGATCGGAGAGGCGTTGGAGAAGCGGGCATTGGAATAAGCAGATTTTCACCGGCGTTCCGAATATGTCGTCGAATTATCTATACGGGTTTAAGCTGCAGGAGCAGGACGGGACGAGTTACATTTCTTATGTTCCTTCGAATGGTTCGGATAAGTTGAGGTTTAGGATTGAGAGGAACGGGTTTGAGGAGCAACTGAAGTGGGAGGAAGACCATAACAAGTGGCGTGTTACGCAGTATCAGCCTGATAAGGCTAATGAATGTGAGCTTTACAATAAGTGTGGGAAATTCGGAGTTTGTAGCTCATGGGAGTCGCCGATTTGCGAGTGTATGGACGGGTTTGAGCCTGTGGATTTGGTGGAGTGGAGGAGGAGGAATTGGTCTAAAGGGTGTAAGAGGAAAACAAAATGGAAGTGTGAGACTAACAGCAGCACTGGGATAGAGGAGGATGGCTTTGTCGTCATGAAATCGGTGAAGATGCCGGATTTTGCTGATTTGGTGACGCCAGGTTCGGCGACGAGTTGTAAGGATATGTGTTTGAAGAATTGCTCTTGTGCGGCTTATGCGGAAGCTAGTGGAATTGGGTGTTTGATATGGACAACAAACTTGTTGGATGTCCAGCGCTTTAAAAAGGGTGGGACTACACTTAACGTTCGGGTTGCGCATTCTGATCTTGGTATGCTTTCGATTTCCCTTGCCTTTCTCACTGTTCTCTCCTTTTGATATTGACTATACGTGTTAAGTTTCTCGCAAAAGCATTTTCCATATTGAAGCTAGTAAATTGGTTATTATTCATGTGTTTACTTATTTAGGAATTTTCCACAATAGTACAGTGTTTAGGATATGGAATGTGACAGATTCCTTTTCTATCTTATAAGTCAAGAAAAAATCTTGAACTTGGATTTGGCAATGTGAAAAAGCAGAACATAACACAGAAGACAAGGAAATAACTGTAGATCACAAATTCTTTTACTGAATTTGATCTAAAGATCTAGGATTCTAGGTAATAGACGAGTGCATCTTTTAGCAAGTTTGGCAATACTTTGACATTTTTCCCCATATATACAGGTGGCAAGAGCAAAAAATCCACTGCTTTGATAATTACATTAACTGTAGTGGGAGCAATTCTCCTAGGTTTATTTATATGGATACTATGGAGGTTCAAACTAAAACTGAAAGGTAAGCTTTTTCATTTTTCTCCATTTGTGGGGATTAAGGCTATATTTCTAGGCAATTTCAACTAGAACGTATCCGTTCTAAGATATTACTCGCTTTTTATATATTGTTTTGCCGAATCCTTCTCCAGTCTCCTGGTTGAGGAGCAGCGGAATACTACCTTCTGATGCGGGCAAGAGCAAGGAACACTCGACAGATCTTTCGGGATCGATTGACGTTATAGAATGCTCCCAAGTAAACAGGTCGGAGTTACCGTTGTTCTGTTTCGATGTCGTGGCAACCTCTACAAACAACTTTTCTGAAGAAAACAAGCTTGGAGAAGGTGGATTTGGGCATGTCTATAAGGTAGTTATATGTTTTAAGCATTTCATGAAAAACTTTGGAAGCTAAATTGGAATAAGCTAACAGTAAAGATACATTTTTCACTTACCAGGGAAAGCTTCCAGGGGAACAAGAAATAGCTGTAAAGAGGCTTTCTAGAAAATCAGGCCAAGGCTTGGAGGAGTTTAAGAATGAGATTATTCTTATTGCTAAGTTACAACATAGGAATCTCGTTAGACTGTTGGGCTGCTGCATTCAAGGAGAAGAAAAGATGTTGCTTTATGAGTACATGCCTAACAAAAGTTTGGATTTCTTTCTTTTCGGTATGTTTTGTTAAAAGAACTTACGCGGAAGAGTGCATATAAGATTTATTTAGCTACAAATTGGTTTAACTTTTTTTTTTTTTTCCTTCTTTTTTGGTAAACAGCAGATACAGAGAAGCGGGCACTGCTAGATTGGAGAAAACGCTTCAATATAATTGAAGGGATTGCAAGGGGGCTACTTTATCTGCACCGAGACTCGAGACTTCGAATAATTCACCGAGATCTAAAGGCAAGCAACATTTTGCTGGATGAAGAGATGAACCCAAAGATTTCAGATTTTGGCATGGCAAGAATATTTGGAGGAAACCAAAATGAACTAAATACAAACCGAGTAGTCGGCACATAGTAAGTCAAACTCCTTGACTCTCATAAACAAGATAATTTATCTGAATCATATCTAAATTTTATTGATCAAACTTTACTATCTACAAATTCCAGCGGCTATATGTCACCTGAATATGCCATGGAGGGTCTCTTTTCAGTCAAGTCAGATGTATATAGTTTCGGGGTGTTGTTGTTGGAGATAGTGAGTGGCCGAAGGAACACTAGCTTTCGTAATACCGAACACCTAAGCCTGATTAGATTTGTAAGTAAAACTACTATGTTATCTACGTATACTTGGGGTATAAGAGCTATGTTCTTGTGAAATATGAGTAAATGAAATGTATGCAATGGTTTCAGGCTTGGGATATTTTGCATGAAGGAAGAGCAATGGAACTCCTTGATCCCTCTATCGCAGAAACTTGTTCCCAAAACGAAGTCTTAAGATGCATTCAATTAGGGGTTTTGTGTGCGCAAGATTCTCCACTTCATAGACCGACCATGTCGTCTGTAATTTTAATGTTGGAGAGTGAAAATGCAAATCTTCCATCGCCAAGGCAACCAACATTCACTTCAATGAGAGGCAATATTGTAGATATGGACTTGTTTTCAGAAGGTCGTGACCATGCATCCGCAAGCGATATAACGGTTACAATGGTAGATGGGAGATAGGGATATGAAACTCCAACTTAGAGCTTACTTATTTTGTGTACGCCGTTTCTGATAAACAAAATTATGGCAGTGCGACGTTTTTCCCGATTCATTAATTCTTGTGTGTGCATAAGAACAGAGGAAGGCCAATGTGGTGCAGATTGAGATTTGAGTGGCTCAAGGGCTTACACAGATGTATAGGAAACCTTTTACTTTCTTAGTTGATAATGATCAATACAAACGACAGAATTGTAGTTAGGCATGTAATATATAATTTGGATGTACATCAATTATCATGAAAATGAAGAGTGAAGATTGTGGTGCGGATTGTGTGGTCAATCGTTTTTTAAAAAAAGAAACTTTCAATCTGAAATATGCAGTTCATTTAGAGGCCTCGTGTGACATAAGAAATTACCAGTATGCTCTACAAACTAGAGCTATATTATGTTTTTATATCCTTTGCAATTTTAGTTCCAATTTCTTTTTATTTTATTTTATTTTTTTTTTTTGAGGGGGGTGGAAAAGATTTTCTATATCGACGACCCTTAAGACAATCCCGATCAGGAGTCTAAAGACTACAACATGGTTATAAAAGTGTACTGATTTTTCTTACCATCTTCAGCAATATTTGGACAAAGTCCAACTTCTATGTTTCATGATATATACAATGTGTATTATGACAACCATTGTGACAACTATGATAAGGAAACAATTAATATGGAATTACATTGTTGGACACATTCATGGCTTCAAAATCTACGGGGACGTTTATTTTTTATATTCATCCATGATTCTGAATCATGATTCATGATTCTCTATAGTATTTTCTCTCATAAAAAATACACGTAAAATAAAAATAATTATGAATACATAAACCAAACGTCACATGATTCAAACTCAAAAATTCAAACCCAAAAATTCAAACCATCATGATTTAAATTCTCATATACATGTGAGGTGAAACAATAATGGGTGGAGAGTGAGATTTTTATTTAAAATATATTAAAAAATGTAACTATGAGAGCTTGTGTACGTATGCCACGGAGGAAGGAGTTGTTATGGAGTTAAGAAAAAAAGGATGTCGAATAACAACACTCTTTCGAACGTGGCTCCTAAAAGAGACTATGGGCTCGTTTGGTTTATAGTTGGTTTAAACTAAACAAGTAGTTGAAATACTTACCGAATTGGACCCTATGGAGGAGGAGATGAGATTCCCTTCGAGATTACCCAAACGCGAGGAAGGGTTAACAAGTCTGAGGTACCGGCGACGACAGAGGTAGGGGAAGTAGGTTTGACGTCTCGGCTGGAGAGATCAACGGCACACACTGTTGCCTCTACATCGAAGTACAATGTTCACCCACCGAGGCCGCCGAATCAACGGAGTCCCCACAAATTTCCCCGTTTTGAAGGGGAAACAAGAACGATGACAATGGTGGGGCAAGGGGGACACAAAAGATGCAAGAAATTTACCGAAAATCGTGGGCTAGGGTTGAAATCTGAAATCGATTGGGGAAAAAGTGACAACAACGCACAACTCTCAAAAATCGGTTGAAATCGCAGATCGTGGCTGTTGGTCGAACGATAAGTAGAAGAATTCCGGAGAATATCCGGTTACAGGAGAACCACGGGAAACGGAAAGCAGATCTCAGAATCTGCACTGTAGAAGTGCAGAGAAAACAACTCGAATCATAGGGGAGAGTACAACTCAGAAATGGGTTGTAACTTGAATTCATTTACGAGTTCGAATTCAAATTATGCCCACACCGAACGTGAACTTGGGCCAGTATCCTTACTCAAGTGGGCCTTTCTTGAGTAAGTTAGGCCAAACGAACATGGCCAAAATTTTGTGAAAATGAACAATATAGCAGAACCATTTAAATCAGAGTTTAAACCTCTTTAACAAACACGCTCTAAGGGTTGGCTTCCTCTTCCTCCTCCTCATTCTTTTCTTTCCTCTTTTTTTTTTTTTTTCTTTCTTTAACTTTTACTCCTTTACTTTTTTTTTTTTTTTTTTTTTTAGAGTTTTTCAGTAGGCTTTACTAATAGTATAATTAATTTTTTAATTGTTAAATTTAATCAAAATTAAGTTAAATTAAAAAAATATATAATATATAATTTTTGATATAAATTTAACGGTTAAAAAAAATTAAAAAACTCTGTTTTTTTGTACTTTTTATTTTTTATTTTTTTCTTTTCTTCTACGAAAATTTCCCAGGTGCTCTCAATACTTTTAAAAACATCAGTATTCCCGATAAAATTGTGTTTGACTTGATATTCATTGGTGCATTTTCAGCAGTTGTATCTTCTAACCGTGTACCTGCGCTCATATTAAAAACCCAGCCTATGTGGATATATCACTGACTGGTCCCACTGCCATTTTGTTTTGAAAACAGAAAACAGATATTTTTTATTTATTCTGGAGTTGTTCTTTTTTAACAAAATTAAAAAAAAATTTAAATTTAAGTTATAATTTTATTTAAGTTTATGCCTTCTTACAAAATTTAAATTTAAATTTAAGTTTGAATTTAAATTTAAACTCGAGTTTAGAGTTAAATTTGAGTTTAAGTTTTTTCTTTAACTCGTGTTCAGAAATTCAAACTCAAATTAATAAACAGTATTTTTTTATTCTTAAAAATAATAACCTTTTCTTTTTAATTATGATTGAGATGATTTTTTTCTATACATTCACAATCAAAAGACGAATAAAACCTCACTTATATATATCATATTAAAATTTTTCATCACTATTGAATTTTTATTAAAATACTATCTAAATATAAATTTAAATTTTGATTCATCTAAATATAAACTTAAAAAAATTTCAATTTAAATCATAACTTAAATATACACGACTATACATCTAAACACAAACTCAAATTATAATTTAAACTCAATTTAAAATTATCACTTAAATCAACTTAACTTAAAAATACAAAAAAACAATCGCTTATTATTTATTTTTTTGCTCCGAACTGGAAAAGTACTACTACTACACTCTTTAACTTTTTTCTCTCTCCTTGCATCGATACTGCAAATTCCCTCTTCCACGTCCTCCATTTTTCCGTTCTCTGCAACATGCGAGAAGCTTCAAATTGATTTAAATGACATAAAAAAAAAAAAAAAAATCTCCACAGCAAGAATGCAAGACTTTGCACCCTTGCCTTCAATATTCATGACAAAAATTGAAGTTTACTATGATCACCACTACCATCACCCAAACCACCACTACCACCGCCGTAAACCACCAACCAGACAACACCAACTATAATACCTTGTTCATCTTTCTATCTAAATAAAACGTAGGATCTGGTTTTAGGGAAAAGTGACAAATGTATTGTAATCCTATAAGCTGCTGTTAAGAGATAAATTTAAGAGAGGTTCCGTTAATGAACTAGAATAATGAGATTAAAATTATTTTTAATTTATGTGTATTTTTTATAAAAAAAATACTGTATTATGAATTATGATTTAACTTATGATATAAATATTCTTACTAAATGTCTCCTTAAGTTTTGTCAAATTCGACGATTTAAATTTTTAATTTTAATTAAAATGTAATTTTAAATAAATTTTTTATTATAGTAAAAAAATTAAATATAATTTTTATGAGAATTTTTAATTTTAATAAAATTTAAATTAAAAAATTAAATTAGTAAAATTAATGAAATATTAAAAAACAAAAAATATAAAAATGACTTAATAATGTATTTAAAATCGTTTAGTTCATTAATTTAAATTTATAATTTAATTTAATATGACATTTTATGTGATAATTTTTTTTATTATAATAAAAATATTAAATATGATTTGAGCCCGGTTTTTCTTATTAATATATTAATTAAATATTAAATATGATAATATAATATTAAATAAAAATATTAAAAATTAAATATTATTTTTAATTTAATATGATTTTTATTAATTAATATTCAGTTTGATAGTGAAGAGTCTCCGATGAAGACTTCTAGTGAGCATATAGCATAGGAGATGAATGTAATCGGTTTATGGAGGAAGTTCTTAAGCATGTGATTGAGTTATATCCATTTGTTTGTGAAGAGAATGATTTCAACGGACATAGTATGTTGGACAAGATAAGGCTTAGTTTTAGAAATATTAGGCTATGGCTGATGTGTTTTCACTACTTCCAATGGGGAGAACGCCTAGAAACTTATTCTAGAGGGACTCCGCCGAAAGTTATGGAGATTAAAGTTCTTTATTGAATAACCGGCTAAGAGGAGAGTTTCTGAGCTTGTTATTTTGTGTATTTTAGAGACTCCTCAAAGCTTTTAGATGTGTGATAAGCCATATTCACATGTTTGTAAAAACCAACTGTAGGACCGCAACGGACGTAGTACATCGGTCGGAAGAAGTAAACTTTGGGTGTTGTAAGCCATGGTTGGGTATTCTCAAAGGTTATCCAAAGCTTTAACCACTTCCAATGAGGAGAACGCCTAGAAACGCGTTCTAGAGGAACTCTGCTGGAAGTTATGGAGATTAGAGCTCTCTAAGGAGTATTTCGGTAAGTGAAAAACCAATAGTTGTAACCAACAAAAAGAGGAGGTTTTAGACTTGTATTTAGGTTGTTGATGTTGGGTTTTGATGTGTGTTTAGCTTAGGGAAGAACGCCCGAGCATTACTTGCTCGGAAGAGCTCTGTCGGAAACCATGAGAAGAGAAGAGTTTCTCTTAAGTTAGAGAGCTATGCTTGGCTTGCTCTCTCTCCCTTTTCCCCGTCTTTTTCTAGAGTGTAGGGATGTGGTATTTATAGGCAAGGATGGGGGCTCCAAGAGGAGGGAAATTTCCCTCCGAAAGTGTTTGAATCTTGGCTAAAACCTATGCATATAGTTGTGTCGGTAAGAAGTTTTCAGCATGGTTCAATGGTGGTTTTCACCTCTTACAGGCAAAAGCATGCCAAGAAGATGCATGGATGGGTTGCTGAGTAGCCAATGAGAGCTCTCTTGGTTATTTCGGGTGAGACTAGAGGAGACAGCCAAGGGGTTAAGAGTTTGCTCTTCCTTACTTGTGTTACCTGCCCTTTTATGATTTTTGGGAAAGAGGCCGCGTTTGACCTTTGGAAGGGAAAGGGAAACGAGAGGAAAAAAGAAAAGATATGGGGAAAAAAGCAATTTTGTCTTTTCGTGCAAGGTAATGGACCAATAGACTTGTTCTAGACTATTTATAAAAAGGTTTGGAACCGTAAAGGTGGTAACTGTAAGCTTACGTAATTTGTTTTACTCTGTCTAATTTCCTCCATAACCAACATTATCCTAAATTCCTCATAGACCCGAGGCCTCCCAAGTGAGCCGAGGGTCTAATTAGACTGGATAAAATGGACACGTTTACATTTTTTAGCCTACCAAATCACGGCCCATGTAAAAATCTCTAAAGCGTGACTTGAGTCCACGTACCATACCTTAAGTTGTCTTGTGAAATTTAAGCCGAATCCGTACCGTGCGATCTTTTAGGCATCAACAACCATCAACAGATGCCGTGGTTGCAATGAATTTTTAGTTATCTATTTTGTTATATTATTATTTTTCCTGATTTAAATAGTATGATTGATCATGTGAAACGAAAAACATAAAAGAGTATAAGGAATAGACTATACTTTTCACTTGCCTCCCTAATCACTTTTATTTACTCTGAAAAAAGAGGGAAAACTACGTTAATTGCCATTTTTTCAAAGCATTTAATTGATTTAGTGTGGAGAAGAAATGTAAGACGTTAATTAAAAATATATATATATACTGAAAAGAAAGACGTAAAAATGAGGATTTATCTAGAAAAAGAAGGTAAAAAGCGTAAAAAAAACGGAATTATAGTATATTATATGAAACCCACTTGAATGTCACATTACTTTTAGTTGGAGTCCGAAAAAGACGTATTAGTGTATCACTATATTTTTTTAAGTCTCATTTATTTTATTAATTTAAATTTTTTATTTTAAATTTTTATAGTAAAAAATTTTAAAAATATCACATTTAATTTTTTTTTATTATAATAAAAAAATTTTAAAAATATTACATTTTAATTTAAATTAAAAATTTAAATTACAAAGTGAATAAGACTTAAAGTATATTTAAAGGATTTGTTATATTACCATAAAGACAAAAAAAAAAATCATCCCAGAGAAAAAAAAAAAGACAATGACAAGGAAAAGACATAAGGGAAAAAAAACCGGAAATAGGAAAGGATAAAACATATACTTTGTGGGGTCCACGGTAAAAAGTAAGTCAGATTCTAAAGTTGTTTTAATTTTTTTTTTAAAATGTAGGACCCACTAATATATATTTACTGAAGAGAAAAGTGCTTTTGCGGACCCACAAAACACTCGTTTCAACCCACGTAGACGCCAATTGGTACGGTGTGTAACACCATAAATAGATTTGGCAATTCAAAGACACGATTTAAAACTTACATAATATTAATAAAAAAAGTTTATTATAAATAAATTTAAATTATAATCAGATTGATACGATTAATATAATTAATAAACGTATTAAATTATACTTAATTTTTTAACCTAAAGTGACATAAATTAACATAATTAATTATATGTATTATCTATAATATAAGAATTAATATAAAAATTTATATAACATATTAAATACAAAGAATGTGAATTTTAATATTTGCAAGTAAAATTCATTTATTTTTCTTAAAAAAAATATAAATTGATTAATAAACATATTAAACTTATATGATGCTTTATAATTTTTTCTTTATTTTATTTATACAGTATGATGTTTATATATGACTGATGACGTTTTGTATAAATATATCTACTTTTACCTAATTAAGTGTAACTTGTCAAATATAAATATATCTACTTTTACCTAATCAAGTGTAACTTGTCAAATGACATTATGTTTACGTTGAAAATAAGTACCTTACTTAAGAGCAAAGTGTAAGAAGATATACTAATACACTCAAAAAGTAAGTTTAATAATTTTTTCTTTATTTTATTTATACCATATGAGGCTTATATGTGACTGATCACATTTTACATGAATATATCTACTTTTATCTAATCAAATGTAACTTGTCAGACGATATAATGTTTACATTGAAAATAGATACCTTAATTAAGAGCAAAGTGTAAATATATAAACTTATACACTCAAAAAATAAGTTCATTAATTTTTTCTTTATTTTATTTATACAGCACAAGGCTTATATATGATCACTCATCACGCTGTACATGAATATATTTATTTTTACCGGATCAAGTGTAACATGTTTGACTATATCAATTATTATTATTGTAAGGTTGTGAGTTGTAACCACAAACAAAATCTAATAACACGAATTGCTACCTTTAATTACAAATGCCTCTAATCAAATCATGGTAGAGGGATTCGTTCTTTAATTCGAATCATAATTTGTGATTCATTACAGTACTTTTTCTCATAAAAAATACACATAAATTAAAAATAATTTAAATCACATAATTTGAATCTTTTAAAATTTTAATACGGTAAGAATATTTGAAAGAATAAAAAAATAAACTAAATACAAACTGAGTAGTCGGCACATAGTAAGTCCAACCCCTTGAGGCCTTGACTCTCCAAAACAAAATTGATCTGAATCATGTCTGAATTTTATTGATTAAATTTAGCGGTCATATGCCACCTCAATGTACAATGAAGGGTCTCCTTTCAGTCTAGTCACCTGAATATGCAACGGAGGGTCTCTTTTATTATTTATTTATTTATTTATTTATTTTGTTGTGGATGAGTGTGCCGGTGTCATTTGATGAATCATTGAATTGGTCTTTTGTAAAGAGTCTCGCCGGCATAATTTTGTCGTCGTCTGGGGTTATGGACTTAGTCAATAGCTTTGTCGTTCTCTCATTGATCAAGACGTGCTTCTGTGTTGTTTGGACATCAACGTCATAATGCAAAGTTAGCCACTTGCCATGAAAGCAGCAGAAGCGGGAAAGGTGTAACAATCTAATAATTTTTTTTTAAAAAAAAATGTTTTAAAAAAATGACATGTAATTTATACTTTGAATAAACAGTCCTGTACGCATATCTCCTTCTTTAACTTCACCAAATTTTCGGTATGTTCCTGAAGTAATTTCGGCTTCGTTCATTTCGCTTATTCGAGTTTAGAATTCGAGTTTTGCTACAGTAAAAAGCTCTCACAAACAATCACATCTAACTTTTTTGTTACAGTAAAAAGCTCTCACATAAAATCAAATTTCAACTCGAATTAAAAACTCGAATCAGCGAAGTGAACGGGCCCTTCATTTGTATCGTTCGTAAATTTTGTTTAAGGTCTCGTTCACTTCGCGGATTTGACTTTTTAATTTGAGTTGAGATGTGATATTTTCTAAGAGCTTTTCACTATAGCAGAAAAAGTTAATGTGATATTTTCTGAGAGCTTTTTACTGTAAAAATCTAAAACTGAAAACTCAAATTAATAAAATGAACGAGACGTAAGTAACAGCTAGCTTTTAGTCCCTCAATGAAAATCCCACATTGAACTTGACTGAAAAAGTAAGGGACTGGATCAATAGGGGGATGAAACATTGAACGAGTCATATATATTGAAGTAAGATGGACACTTTTACCATATCATCAATTGAACGAGTCATATATATTGAAGTAAGATGGACACTTGTACCATATCATTAATTGAAGGGCGATAACTGATATATTCATATGAATACATTGAAGATTAATGACTCGTTTATTTTATCTATTTAAGTTTTTAATTTTAATTTTATTATAGTTAAAAGTTTTCGTAAAAAATTATATTTAATTTTATTTTTATAAAAAATTATATATAACTTTTTTTACTATAATGAAAAGTTGTTACGTAAAATTATATCTCAATTCAAATTGAAAACTCAAATTTATAAACTGAACGAGACCTAAGTCTTTTTTTAGTATTCGTTCATTGAACTCACAATTTTCTCATAATATTCATTGTCCTATTTTTTTTTTTTTTATGAGAGTTTAATTGTAAATTTTATAAAACGTATATAAATTTTAAAATTTGAAATAGTATTATGCATTGAAGAACAAAGCAAGTAAATAAATCAAATACGCTAATTTTACACTCGTTAATGCTAAATTAACGTTTATATTAGAGATGGTCTAAAATATTTAATGACATAATATACATGTGACAAGCCTTAACTTCGATTTTTAAGGCTGTAGCACGAGCTTAGACAATCTTATTTTTTTCAGACTGCATGTTCATACTATATAGACGTTATTAGACCTTATGATAAGATGTTAGCACATTATACACGCTTTTAAAGTCGGATATTACGTAAAGACTATATTTTAAGGCTGTGGCACGAGCTTAGACAATGTTGTTTTTTCAGACTGCATGTTCACACTATATAGACGTTATTAGACCTTATGATAAGATGTCTTGTAGCAAGCATTAAATTTTTTTCAAAGCAGAGGTAAGCATGCAGATATATGTGTATATAAATATATATACATATGTAACACCATATCTCTATATATAGGATACACTGGATGCACTAGGTAAGTAGGTATATATCTTCCTCATTTTCCGCGAGATAGTTATATTGCGTTTTGGAATAAAGCGGACAAGATCAGAAAAAATTGAAAACATTCAAAGGATATCATCACCAATATGTTTTTAGCCCGTCACTTCTCCGTATTAAACACTAGGCTTCAATTTGTTCACAACTTCACATTTCATTTAGCGCTAAAAACCAGTCCCGATTTCTCTACTTGCCATTTTTTCTTGTCGTTTTTTCGTTCTTGTGAGGGAAATGGGTGGAGAATTGAGAGATTGCAGCCTGTTACTTGTTCCTTTTTTTCTTTTACTTTGCCTGTTTTCATCCCATCATTGCTTTGCAATTTACAGCATTACTCAGTCTCAGGCATTGTCTGAAGAAAAAACTCTCACCTCCCCGGCCCGCATTTTCGAGTTAGGCTTCTTCAGTCCCAACACTTTGGAAAATAATCGGTATGTGGGAATTTGGTACATAGGAATTTCTCCGAAAACAGTTGTATGGGTCGCCAACAGAGAGAATCCACTTAGAAGTACAAAGTTTCCAGCAAGTTTAAAGATCAGCAACAATGGAAATCTAGAGCTTGAAGATGGAAACAACAGTTCTGTCTGGTCAACCAATGTTCACGTGCCGTCGCATAGTTCAATTGCGGTTCTTTCCGACGATGGAAACTTGATTCTCAAAGATGGGACCTCAGGAGAGAATTTATGGCAGAGTTTCGATCATCCCTGCGACACGTTCTTACCAGGAATGATACTAGGTTTCAATGCCAAAACAGGACAGAGCTCTGTCCTAACTTCTTGGAAGAGTGACACCGATCCATCGCTTGGGAATTTCACCGTCGGGATTTCGTCAAAGTCGAGGCCAGTACAAGTTTTTCTTTGGAGCGGATCAACTCCTCGCTGCAGAACTGGCCCATGGAATAGATTGAAGTTCAATGGCATGCCGGAAATGAATGTGTCATACCGAAGCCCAATTACTGTCGTGGAAGACGCATCGCAGAAAATATCATACATCTCTTTTAACTCATACACCAGCTCCTTCCTCTCAAGGGCTTTTATTTCATCTGAAGGTGTTTTCAAATTTATGATAAGTGTTAAAGGCGATGGTAAGTGGTATACCAAATGGCAGTCAACAGATAATCCTTGTAATAGATATGGTGTTTGTGGACCTAATGGGATATGTAAGGCGTCTCAGTATCCGATTTGTAGGTGTCTGAAAGGCTTCGTGCCGAGAGCATATCAAGAGTGGAGCAAAGGAAATTGGACGCAAGGGTGCGCGAGGAAAACCAAACTATTTTGCCAGAAAAACACTAGCACCCCACCTTCGCGGGGAGGAAAAAGAGATGGTTTTCAAAAGTTTGGTAGTATGAAACTTCCTGATTTTTATGAATATCTGTTCCTCGCGACGAGCTCGGATATTTGCCGTACAAAGTGTGTGGATAATTGTTCTTGCATAGCTTATGCGTATGTAAATGGTATAGGATGTTTGGTCTGGTCGAAAGATCTTGTTGATGATCAGGAGTTTTCCTCAGGTGGAGAAGATTTTTTTCTTCGTCTTCCGCACGCAGAACTAGGTGAGAACAATCTTGCTCTTAAGAATTCTGCTATTTGAACTTTTTTATTTTTTATTTTTTTTTCTCTCTTCCCTAAACCTGATTTGTGCCAATATTTTCCATTTACTTGTTCAGTTGGAGGACACAAAACGAAGAAGATTATCATCAGCCTTGCAACTCTTCTTTCTATTGTGATATTCGGTGCCATACTGATACTATTGATTGTTTTGCATAGTTGGAGAACTAACCAAACAAGTAAATGATGGTTTCAAGAAATTTAAATTCTTCCTGCTTATTTTTTGATGGGAAAGTATCATGTTGCGGATTTGGAAGTGTGTATTAGTAGGCTTCTGTCATGGAAAATGATAATTTTGACTAAAGTTTATTCTGTATATAATTTCGAAATCATGATTTTAGTTTGAATTTTGAAACTTGTGCACAATAATATGTCATTTTTATTTCTCTGTTTGGATTGTTTGGAGTTCTATGATTTTCCAATCTCCTCTATCGGTTTCCATAAAATCAAGTCTAAATTTGACACTCTAAAAGCAGAAAACATTGTGAAGACCTCACAGAATTTTCATTCTATTTGGGCAGTAAGAGACAGCTCAAGATCCACACTAAAATATTCAGATCAGACTGACGCATCCGAGCTTCCTCTTTTCGACTTCAATAGCATTTTAGTTGCTACTAATAACTTCAACATAGAAAACAAACTTGGGGAAGGAGGATTTGGCTCTGTGTACAAGGTAATTGTATTCTTTATTTAGAGACATTTTCTTATTATACATGCGCGCGTTAAGAGACTGACAAATTCAAGGACTAATTTGCAGGGTATACTGCAAGATGAGACAGAAATAGCGGTGAAAAGACTCTCTAGTAACTCAGGACAAGGCATGGAAGAGTTTAAGAATGAGATACTATTGATCTCCAAACTTCAACACAGAAATCTTGTTAGGCTGATTGGATGCTGCATTGAGAAAGAAGAGAAATTGCTAATATATGAGTTCATGCCTAACAGAAGCTTGGATAAATTTGTCTTCGGTTGGTTAACTACGCAACACCTCTTGCTGCATTTTTACACCTTATTTTATTTTATTTCTTTTTCTCCACGCTTGGATAAATTTGTCTTCGTTTGGTTAACTACGCAACACCTCTTGCTGCATTTTTACACCTTATTTTATTTTATTTCTTTTTCTCCACGCTTGGATAAATTTGTCTTCGTTTGGTTAACTACGCAACACCTCTTGCTGCATTTTTACACCTTATTTTATTTTATTTCTTTTTCTCTACTTGAAACAACTTTATTATACACTCCGAAGAGTACAGTTACCAAATCTATATTCTCGTTGTCCTAGAAATGATAGAATATATTGTCATTGACTAATTTTTACTTGGTGTATTAATTAGATGGAAGAAGAGCAGCACAACTTGATTGGCCTACTCGCTTCAACATTATAAGCGGTGTTGCTAGAGGTCTTCTGTATCTCCACCATGATTCCCGTTTAAGAGTAATACATCGGGATTTGAAAGTCAGCAATATTCTCTTGGATGAGATGATGAACCCCAAAATATCAGACTTTGGGTTGGCCCGTATTTTCCATGGGACAAAAGATCTTGCAAATACTCATAGGATCGTCGGAACTCTGTAAGTAACCTTTCTATTCTACCACTTTCAGTATGCTAGCTACTGAACATTGAATGACAAAGCGAAACTAATGAAAATTTAATATTTCGACCAAGTGCAGAGGTTATATGTCTCCAGAGTATGCGTTATGTGGGATTTTTGCGAACGATCAGATGTCTTTAGCTTTGGTGTGTTGATATTAGAGATAGTCAGCGGTAGAAAGAACACCAGCTTCAATTTTGATGACCAACATCAAAGTCTTATTGCTTATGTGAGTTCAATTATTTTCCCTTACAAGTTTGCTATTTTTCCTATTTGGATAGATATGTATTTCAACGTGACTGATGAGGAATATTATCTCAGGCATGGAATTTGTGGAGTGAAGGCAGAGAACTAGAAATGATAGATAAAGCATTGGAAGAGTCATATTCGTCATCAGAAGCAATGAGATGCATACATGTTGGGCTGCTCTGCGTCCAAGATCATGCTATTGATAGGCCGACCATGCCTGATGTCGTTTTCATGCTAAGCAAGGAAACAGATCTACTCCAACCCAAACAACCTCTTTTCACTTTCCAAGGGTCGTTCTCATGTGAGCTTCAAGAACAAAACCGTAGTAAATGTTCGGCAAATGAAGCCACAACATCGATCGTTGAAGGTCGATAAGTTTTTATTACTGCTAATTTGAATGGTGACATAGAGCACAAGCCAGCAAGATGCATGTGGCTCAAAGAACTATGTTGATACTGCTACATATAGTAAGTATAATGTCATAGTGAGTAATATCAATAAAGAAGAATACGAGGGATGAGATATGTAATGAGGCGTGCGAATTGATTAGTAAAAGCACGCGAGTAGAAATGGTGAATGAAGCGTTTACCAAGTCATATTGTAATTATGATACCTAATAACCAGAGTTTGGATGTACAAACACACTGCATGCATTTTTCTTTGTTATTAAATTAACGTGATTTTTTCTTGTAGTGTTAACATGGTTGTCGTTGCTTATCGAAAAAGTTTGCGCGTACATGTTGATGTGATTTCTCATTGAATACTTCGTGGTAACAACATGACTTACAAATGTGTCCCAAAATATATCTGCTCACTTTAATGCCAAAAGTTGTGTGTTGAATTTAGAAGTACGCTGAATCTGGAGAGCCACCTGAAACTTTCAACTACAGCCAAAATTCTTCTCTTAGATGCTTCTTTCAAGTAAAGAAAATGTGGTGGAACCGATAGCATGATACTAAGGAAAATTTTCACTACAAATCTCTAGGCTTGTTCAATTTGTTCACAACTCGTCTTATAATATATCAAAACAGTTGTCTAGGTTTTTTTTTTTTTTTTTTTTTTTTTTGGAAAAGAACTTTTGTACTTGTTCATTGTTTTATTATCTTATAATTTACATTCCTTTGGAAGAAACTAGGTGCAGAGCGTTTTCCTTCCTTTCTAATGATAATGTCATTTTTGTCACATATAAACAAAACAATCATTTTTATAAAATAAAAAAATTCAGCCATTTATAAAAAGAAATGGTTAAAAAAAGTCACGTAGCATAATTTATTTATTTATTTTAATGATGACATTTAAAGGAAAATAGTAGAAATAAGCCAATATAAAAAGCTTAAAAAGTATATATGCTAATTTTTAGTTATAAAAATTAATAGGTCATAACTTGTCAAGTTATGGTTCATAATCAGACATGTTATGAATAAAAATTGTGAATTATGGATAATAACTTATCAAGTTATTATTCATAATCAGACAAATTATTGACCAAAACAGTAATTTAGTCTATTTATTAACTTATGTAAATTTTTAACTTATTAATTTTAATTAATCTCAAATCTTAACTTATTTCTCTCTTTCTTTCTTTTTAATTCTGTCAAAATAATATGAATCCGTCGCCACTAAGTGCATGGCGAAAAGCCCAAAACCAGTCATCAGTGCAATTTAATTTGCTAGACATAAAATAGAATTCTTATTGTTGATTTTTCATTTTTTTTTTTTTTTTTGGAAGGACGGTACATTTGTAAAAATTAAAGTCATATGTTTGAATAGCACGAGGAACATCAAGGTTGACAAACACGCATGTTGGTTTTACGTGAACTTCGACGAACTCTCTATAAACAGGAAAGAAATCAACGAAAAGGACGAGCAATAGATGCCTCCAAAAGTAACTGAAACTTGGTCAACTTAAACATAATTTATTTATTAAATGTGTTAAAAATGTCAATTTAAATATAATATATTTATTAATCGTATTAATCTTGTCAATTCGTATAACTCATTTAAATTAATATATTAAGAAACAACTAATATAATAATGACTTATTTAACATGGTCAAGATAAATTTAACATATTTATTAATCAATTTATCTTTTTTTAAGAAAAATAAATATATTTTACCTATAAATATTAAAATTCACATTATTTGTATTTAATATGTCATATAAACATTCATGTTATATCACATATTATTAAATTACAGATGATACATATACTTAATCGTGTTAATTCGTGATAAAAATCGTGTCAAAACCTGTTAATTTTATACTGTTTACGAGTCGTGTCGTTACTCGGATTACAATTCCTACTAGTGTTTGAGTCTTGAAGAACGTGGAATCTAGAGAGCCACAAGAAATTTTAAACTTCAGCCATAGGTTTTCAAATTGGATTTTTCTTTCAAGAAAAAAAGGTACTAAAAAGTGGAATTGAAAATATCAAAACGAACTCCATATACTTCTTGTGACTCCTCCGCAAATGGGTGCAGATTTTGTTCCCATATTGGTAATGGTAAACTATTTTTTGTTCTTTTCAAAGTATTGCTTTGCAATAGATAACATAACTTCATCACAAAATTTATCTCAAGGGCAAACTCTCATCTCCTGGGGCCAAACCTTTGAGTTAGGCTTTTTCATTCCTAAAAATTCAGCTGATCACAAGTATGTGGGTGTGTGGTACAAGAGAATTTCACCTCAAACAGTTGTGTGGGTTGCCAACAGAGAGAATCCGCTTAAAGCGACAGACTCGCAGGCAAGTTTCGAGATCGGCGACGATGGAAATCTGAGGCTTGTGGATGGAAACCAGAGTTTGCTTTGGTCAACCAAAGTTCATGTCCAATCAAACACTTCAGTTGCAACGCTCTCGGACAATGGGAACTTAGTTCTTTATAATGATGGTGCGTTGACCGGAGCTTTGTGGCAGAGTTTTGATAATCTCAGTGACACATTATTATCTGGCTCCAGAATTGGTTTTAATGTCAAAACGAGAAAGACCTATGTCCTGACTTCCTGGAAAAGTAACAGTGATCCATCAGTTGGAAATTTCACCCTGGAGGTTTCATCACAATTCAAGCCAGTACAAGGTTTCATATGGATAAATGGATCATCTCCGCACTGGCGATCTGGGCCATGGGCTAGATCGACGTTCATAGGCGTACCGGAGATGGACGTTTCCTACCAAAGTCCATTTGGTATATCCGAAGATGCAGAGCAGGGAACTACATATTTCACTTTTAACGCGTTCAGTGGCTCGTCTATGACTCGAATGTTCATTTCATCAGATGGTATTCTCAAATACATGTGGAAGGAAGAAGACAGTGATTGGAATGTCACGTGGATATCACAAAAGAGTTCATGCGACATATATGGAATCTGTGGGCCTTTTGGCGTATGCAAGGCATCTGAATATCCGATTTGTAGGTGTTTGAAAGGGTTTGTTCCAAAATCAAAAGAGGAATGGAACAAAGGGACTTGGACACAAGGGTGCGTGAGGGAAACCGACTTAATTTGTGAGAAAAACACTAGTAGCCCATCTTCAACGGGAGGAAAGAAAGATGGATTTCAAAAGGTTGGTAATCTGAAACTTCCAGATTTATATGAATATGTGGAATCTGCGGACGATGTGGATGCTTGCCAACCATGGTGCTTGGATAATTGTACTTGCAGAGCTTATGCATTTGTGAAGGGCATAGGGTGTTTAATCTGGTTACAAGGCCTTGTTGACATTCAGGAGTTTACCGCTGAAGGAGAAGATCTTTTCCTTCGCCTTGCACCGGAAGAACTAGGTGAGAATTATGATACTCTTGAAAAATTCTGCAATTTTGAATTAGAATCCTTTCATTCCCTTATACCTGATTTGTAATATTCTTTGTTTTTTTTGTTATTATTTAATTGGTCAGCTGGAGGACAGAAAAACAAGAAGATTATCGTCAGCCTTGCAACCGTTTCTTCTGTTGTGACATTAGTTGCACTATTGATTGGCTTGCATAGGTGGAGAGCTAAGCAGAAGAGTATGTGAATAATTTGGCAGCATAAAAATGTCCCTGTTTCTCTTACTCTCTCGACCGCACATTAACTCATAATGGAAATTATAATATAGCAGCTGAATTTTATACTTGTACTGGGAAATTTACTTACAAACTGTTAGTTTTTAAAGATGAAAAACAAGAGGAAGATATACGGGAATGCAATGTGGGAATTCTATTTAATTCATGATGCATCAAGCTTACATTATATAAAAAAGGAAAAAATTGAACAACTAACATAGTGGCCGAGAATCAAGCCATAAACTGCAACACGTCTAGAACAAACTAACTACTTCCTGAAGACTAGGACCAACTCAAAACAAATAAATTGAAAGCATACATGACACGTGGACATATTGAAGGAAACATAAAGAACATGTGGACACATTTAAGGAAGCATAAAACAATTATCTAACACGTGGACAAGTTGCAGTCCTAAAAGCAGCTAACTAACACTCCTCCATGCATTAGGAGCTGCAAACTCCAAGTCTCTGCCTAAGAAGCTCGAACTTGTTTGCTGGCAAAGGTTTTGTAAAAATGTCTGCGAGCTGATTATCAGATCTGCAATAAATGAGGCTCACTTCTCCTTCCTTCTGCACTTCTCTTGAAAAGAAAAATTTGATCTTGAAATGCTTAGTTTTTCCATGAAAAACTGGATTGTGCGAGATTACAATTGCTACCTGATTGTCCACAAATACCTCTGTCTCATTCAGTTGCTTCAAGTGTAAATCACATAACAACTTTCTTAGCCACAATGCTTGATTCACTGCTGCTGTAGCAGCAACAAATTCGGCCTCTGCAGTAGACTGTGCTACAATCTCTTGTTTCTTGGAACACCATGAGAAAACTCCTGATCCTAGACTGAAACAGTACCCAGATGTACTCTTCATGTCATCCACGGATCCACCCCAATCACTGTCAGAAAATCCCAACAACTTGAAGTTTTGACACTTCTTGAACTTTACACCAAAGTCAATAGTTCCTTTGATGTACCTAATAACTCTTTTTGCTGCTTTAAGATGCACTTCACTAGCATAATGCATGAAGCGAGAGAGAATGCTTACAGCAAAAAGGATATCTGGCCTGGTTGCAGTTAGGTACATTAGACATCCAACCATGCTTCTGAAATAGCCTTCTTCAACTTTGTTAGTCTCATCCTCTTTGCTCAAGCTCTCCTTTTGATTCATTGGGGTAGCCATTACCTTGCAATCCTCCATATGAAACTTCTTGAGAATTTCCTTGGCATACTTTTTTTGACAGATGAAAACTTCATCTTCCAACTGCTTAATCTCCATTCCCAGAAAGTATGTCATTAGTCCAAGGTCTGTCATTTCAAAGATCTGCATCATTTCCCTTTTGAACTCTTCAACAAGCTTGCCGTTGCCACCTGTGATTAAGAGATCATCAACATAAAGAGAGACTATAAGCAGATCATCTCCTTTACGTTTCACATAAAGAGTAGCCTCTAACATGCTTTTTTCGAATCCTAGGCTTGACAGATGCTTATCTATCTTGCTATACCATGCTCTAGGTGCTTGTTTCAAGCCATATAGAGCCTTCTTGAGCAAGTAGACCTTCTCCTCTTCACCTCGTTCCACGAATCCCTCGGGCTGTTCAACATAGATCTCCTCCTGCAAAATACCATTCAAGAATGCAAATTTTACATCTAATTGAAACACTTTCCACCCATTTTGGGCTGCTATAGCTAGCACCAGCCGAATAGTGTCTAATCTAGCAACAGGGGCAAATGTATCCGAGTAATCAACTCCAAAAACTTGAGCATAGCCCTTAACAACAAGTCTGGCTTTGTGTTTGTTGATGGATCCATCTGCATTAAGCTTGGTTCTAAACACCCATTTTACTCCAATAACTTTTCTATCCTTCGGTCTATCAACTAGCTCCCAAGTCTTGTTCTTTTTGATCATTGACAACTCCTCCTCCATTGCCTTCTTCCATTTCTGGTCTTTAATGGCTTCTTCATAACGTGCAGGTTCACAAATGGCCACATTGCATCTCTAATAGATATCATAGAGGGGTCTTGTTCCACGGATTGGTGGATCATCTTCCAAGTCTTCTTGCCACTGTTCTGATGCTTGCTCTTCTGTTGGTTGGAAGGGAAGACTTGATTTCTGCTTGCTCGTGGATGTCTCTTTTGTCTGTTCCCAATTCCACTTCTCATCTTCATTGAAGAACACGTCTCTACTGATAATTATCTTGCCTGTTTGAGGTTGATACACCTTGTAGGCCTTAGAGGAAGAACTGTAACCGACGAAGATGCCTGGTTCTGACTTCTTGTCAAGTTTATCACGCTTGACCTGTGGAACGTGAGAGAAACACATACAACCGAACACTCTAAGGAAATTGAGTGAAGGTTTATAGTCATACCATGCCTCGAATGGAGTTTTATCCTTCAATGCCTTGGTAGGCAATCTGTTCTGCAAGAAAACCGCAGTACTAGCCGCCTCAGCCCAAAAATTTTTTGGCAACTCCTTGTCATGAAGCATACATCTGGTCATCTCTATTATGTATCTGTTTCTCCTTTCACTAACTCCATTTTGTTGTGGCGTGTAAGGAGCAGTAAGTTGGTGTTCTATGCCCGCTTCCTCGCAAAACAAATTAAATTCTTCTGAGGTGTATTCTTTTCCATTATCTGAGCTTAGAGCTTGAATTTTGCAGCCACTTTGGTTTTCCACCATTTTCTTGAACTTCCAAAACACTCCAGCCACTTCTGACTTGAATTTTAGAAAAAAAATCAAGCAAAATCTTGTAAAATCATCAATGAAAGCAATGTAATACCGACTACCTGTTAATGATATGGTTCTTTGAGGACCGGATACATCTGTGTGGACAAGCTGCAACTTTTGAGTGGCTCTCCAAGTTGACTTTGGGAATGCTCTCCGTTTTTGTTTACCATATTGACAAGCATGACAATTTGGTAAGTGATCTCAAAGGTTGGTAAGCCAACCGTGAGCTCCTTTTTTTTTCATGAGCTGCATCCTTTGCAAGTGACAATGACCAAGTCTCTTGTGCCATATCTCGGTGTTGCTTGGCTTCGTGGAAAATGCAAAGAAAGTTCTTCTTTGATTGGATCAAAAGAAAAACTTTTGCCCTTCATTCTCACTTTGAGAATTTCCTGACCCATGACATCAAGAATGTGACAGAAACTATCTTCAAAGATCACTTTAAAGCCTTTTTCAATCAATTGACCTACACTCAACAAATTTTGGTCAATTTCTGGTACGTAGAGAACATCAGAAATTCTCTTTGTGCCTGCAGTGCTGGTTATGGTGATTGTCCCTTTCCCGTTGACAGAGATGTAATCACCATTGCCGATTCTGACTTTAGTAATGTCAGTTGGCTTCAAATCTCTGAAGAGTTCCTTGTCATTGGTCATGTGGTTGGTACAGCCGCTGTCAATTAACCAACTTTCAGTCGAACCACGACTTGCAAAGCAAGATGCTACAAAAAGCTGATCTTCATCCTCTTGGTCTGCAACTTGAGCATCAACTTCCTGCACCTAGTTTTTATTCTTGCATATCACTGCCTCATGTCCGATCTGATTGCATTTGGAACATTTAGCGTCAGGCCTCCTCTAACATTTGAATGGAGGGTGACCTTTCTTCCCACAGTGATGGCAAGGAGGGTATTTACCTTTGAAACTTCCATTTTTGCTTTTGTTACTACTCGAAGCAGGAGAAACCCAATTTCCCTCTTGGCCTTTCTTCTTTTTCTTCTTGTTTTTGTCAGCTCCATGATGATTTGCAGGTAAGGCTCCTTCAGTGTTGACATCTTGCCTCATAAGCCTCCTCTGCTCTTGTGCCTGCAGGGAATTAAGTAATTCCGCTAAGGGAATCTTTGACAGATCCTTGGTATTTTCCAAGGTTGTAACTGTCGCTTCATACCTCTCAGGCACTGTGACAAGGATCTTCTCTACAATCCTTGAATCACTTAATTCAGACCCGAGCAGCCTCACTTTGTTTGCAATGCCGAGAAGTCTATCTGAATACTCTTTAATTGTTTCAGATTCCTTCATCTTTTGCAACTCGAATTCCCTTATCAAATTCAAGACCCGCATTCCTCTTATCCTTTCGTCTCTTGCATATTCTTCCTTGAGATAATCCCATATAGACTTAGCTGTCTTAAGGGACATTATTCTCATGAAAATTGTTGATGACACCGCAGCAAACAAGCATGCTTTGGCCTTTGACTTCTTTGTCTTCTTTTCCTTCTGCGCTTTGATCTGTGCCACGGTGGGATTTTTTGGAAGTGCAGGGATTTCATAGTCTTCTTCCACTGCTTCCCAAAGATCCAAAGCATCCAAGTATGTCTCCATGCGTACTGCCCAAATCTGGTAGTTGTCTCCATCAAACACCGGTGGAGCAATGGATGAGAAACTAGCTTCGGCTTCCATGACTCGTCAAACTCACACAGATCCCTTAAGAAGAGAGCTCTGATACCAATTGTTAGTTTTTAAAGATGAAAAACAAGAGGAAGATATACGGGAATGCAATCTGGAAATTCTATTTAATTCATGATGCATCAAGCTTACATTATATAAAAAAGGAAAAAACTGAACAACTAACATAGTGGCCGAGAATCAAGCCATAAACTGCAACACGTCTAGAACAAGCTAACTACTTCCTGAAGACTAAGGACCAACTCAAAACAAATAAATTGAAAGCATACATGACACGTGGACATATTGAAGGAAACATAAAGAACATGTGGACACATTTAAGGAAGCATAAAACAATTATCTAACACGTGGACAAGTTGCAGTCCTAAAACACTAACACAAACTTTATGTGGAGTAGTTTGTGTTCTACGTTTTTATGCTTGTGAGTCTGACTTTTTGACCCGACAAAAACAGGAAACATTGAGGACACCAAGGAGAAGCCTTTTGTTCAGACAAGCGGCGATGTAATATCCAGTACTCAATTTACCACAACACAGGATCCGTCCGAGCTTCCCATGTTTGACTTCAATCGAATTTTAGTAGCCACGGATTACTTCAGTACGGGAAACAAACTTGGCCAAGGTGGATTTGGTCCTGTCTATAAGGTTGTATTCTGTTTTAAGATAAAACTAACGCATTTTGAAGAACTTAAAGATGCAAATGTGAAGGGACTGACGAATATGGGAAGAATTTGCAGGGTAAACTACAAGATGGGACTGAAATAGCAGTCAAAAGACTCTCAAGTAGCTCAGGACAAGGGATGGAAGAGTTAAAGAATGAGATGATATTAATCTCCAAACTCCAACACAGAAATCTTGTTAAGCTCCTTGGTTGTTGCATTGAGAACGAGGAGAGATTGCTGATATACGAGTTCATGCCTAACAAAAGTTTGGATAACTTTATCTTCGGTAGGTTTCTTTAATTCTTTCCTTTTCTGTTAGTTTATTATCTGTTAAAGTCGATCTAGCAACCCGCAGGAGAGTTCTAATGCCAATGTGCAACGCATAATCTATTTCGGTATGATTTTTTGTTTTCTTCTGTCAAGTCCGCAATAGTCATTGTGTGACGTCCCGCGCTCTCGTGGCGCGGTCGCCGTTCCTTATACTACTACTATTAGGCTAAGTTATAGTCTAATCCATTATTCGTTGTTAGACTATTGTCTATTTAATTTACGTTCATGTGCGGGTAAATTTTTTTTTTCTTTACTTTAACCATCGGGTTCTTAACATGTTATGTTGTTATACTAATAACATATCTTGCTATTACTTTAAAGATTCGGATATCAAACTAGTTTCCGAAAACTTGTCATAATTTATTACAGTCCGTTGTTCTTTACTAAGACAATGGTTGTAATATCTTCTTCTTAGAACTGAACATACATACTAGTATTCTATATTACATTACTTTGCAGCGGAATTTAATTTCTAAACGAGCGTAGTAGAGACCACTCCAGTGTACCCATGACATTTCCGCCACCCTTGCCTCCGCATGTCCATCAAGCAAACCACTATATGACTGGCTGCTTTCCTTTGTTACCTGTACACGAGTAAACTGATGAGCTAACGCTCAGCAAGTATAAACATGCATACATCATAAACTAATAGAAATTACATTAAGAGTTATGATGCCAATGTGCTCGTGTGAAACATGCTTTAAACTACTTTCTATCTTTCTGTTCTTACTTCTATGGACCTGGGCCCTTGCTTACTGTCTGGTCTAGTCGGAATCTCTACTCTTTGAGATTTTTCCTTCCTTGCGGAGGCCGACGACCCGTCAGTCTTTTACTTTACTGGTCATTTCTTACTGGCTGGTCTAGTCGGAATCTCTACCCTGTGAGATTTCCCTCCCTTGCGGAGGCCGACGACCCGTCAGTCTTTTACTTTACTAGTCATTACTTACTGGCTGGTCTAGTCGGAATCTCTACTCTGTGAGATTTTCCCTCCCTTGCGGAGGCCGACGACCCGTCAGTCTTTTACTTTACTAGTCATTACTTACTGTCTGGTCTAGTCGGAATCTCTACTCTTTGAGATTTTTCCTCCCTTGCGGAGGCCGACGACCCGTCAGTCTTAACTGTGCATAAGGGTAACCATATGTCGCCCTTCTGAAATCTAGAGCATTAAGCCCTCCAAACATGTATAATCACATGTAATCACATAGACTTAGGAACATAAGTAAATTAATAGTTCTAAGTCTAACTGCAGCTTACTCGAGTCCAGACAAACATATATGTCTATACTTACATGGTAATCCGCTAGGATTCCCCTTCTTTGGAAGTTCTTTCTCGTTGTTTCCGGCTCTCGTGCCAAAACTCATTTCATGGAAATAGGTATTAACCACCTATTTCAAGCATCAAAATTTCTCACACTTGGATTCCTAAATCCAATTTCAACTCATTTTCGAACTTAACCCCTCTAGGCCGAATTCTAGCTCAAGAGGCAAATTACACCTATTCATGTATCTCGGTTTCTGAATCTTAATCTATTCAATTCCGAGCTTTAAAACTGTTACTCATTCTCGAGAATCGAATTCTTAATTCGATGCTTACTAACTAGGTTTTTAGAAATTTCGGCAGAGTTTCGCCTTGTTTTTTCTAGTTTCCCGAGTTTTCAATAACTCGTTTTACTTCCGATTTCGGTACACATAGTCCGATTCACATTCCCGAACACAATTTTCAACATAAAATGAACAACAACACTTTTTCTCCATTTCTAGGGTATTCCGGATTTTTTAGTGTTAATCCAAAAAAAATTGTTCAATCCTTTCAATACTTGCACATTAAACTCCTATCGTAGTCCCCGACAAAACCTTGGTTTCGTTTTTCAGTTTTACGGATTTTTTCCGAGATGAGTTACTATTCATAAAAACGAAAAAGCAAGCAGTTTCTCATGAAAAATCCGAAATCTTACCTTGAAAAGTTGAGATTCTCCACTAGAACGCCTCGGGTTATGTTTCTACCGGACTGAACGGAAGAAATTTCAGCAAAAACGGGTGATTTCTTGATTTTCCCTTGATTTTCTCTCTTTTCTCTTTCTTTTCTCTATCTCTCGGCCACACTTAGAGAAAGAAGCAATTTTGGCTTCTAATGTCATCCGTAGGCCATTTTAAGTGTAATAGGTATATTATATTAATATTTCTAAAATATCTCACATTACTTTCTAGAATTAAATTAGAGAAATAACTTTAATTTCCACAATTTAATTCTACTAATTCTAATTAAGTTTAACACTTAATTTAAGTGGTTCCATGTTCCCCACATTTTTCTTGTCGAGACCAAACTTTCCGTTTTTCAAAATAAGTCTCTTTTCGGTACCGATAATTTCACACCCGGTACAGGTTCTATACTGCTTTTCTGGACTGCCGAGCACCCTGGGTCAAATTTCTCATATTCAACCCACTTCTCTTGGGTATCTCAATAGTCAATTTCTTTTTCTGAAATTCTCATTTTAAACGATCCAGAATTGCCCAAAACGCGTACCCTCGCGGTACTCATTTTTTTTTCAGTTTCCCGCTTTAACTGACTCGGGAAAATTCTGTTTCAGGAACTTTTGCCATTTTCCTTACTTCTAATATTTCTACTCTTTTTCTAACTGGTCATTTGGTCATTTACCAAATATTTCAGTTTTTCATAACTAAAATATACCTGTTAAAATTTCTAACTTTTAACCGATATTTCACTATTCACAACTGATATTTACGAATTTTCTCTGTAAAAATATTCGTATTAGGACTTTACACTTTTCGGGTGATTTTACCCCGTATATAAAATCTCTACATAACACTTTCCTGATTACATCAATATTTTTACTACTTTCTATTCCGAGAATAATTACGGTCAAATACCAGACTATCTGAATTTGACTTAATATTTTCCCGGTCATTACACATTGCCATTTAATACTACTGCTTAAACAACTTCATTTATATTCCTAGCACAGTACAGGTAAGAAACGTCTATCTTCTCCCCGTCCTAAAGTAAATATGGAAAAGACTACACGACATCAATTCATTGACTAATTTTTACATCGTGCATTTATTAGATTCAAGAAGAAGAGCGCAACTTAGTTGGACAACACGCTTCAACATTATAAACGGTGTTGCTAGAGGTCTTGTATATCTCCACCGTGATTCATGTTTAAGGGTAATACATCGAGATTTGAAGGTCAGCAATATTCTCTTGGATGAGAACATGAATCCGAAAATATCGGATTTTGGATTAGCGCGCATTTTTGAAGGGACCTTAGATGTCGCAAATACTCGCAGGGTCGTTGGAACACTGTAAGCATCCTTTATGTGTTAACATTCATGCGTCTGCTACTGATAATTATAGAAACACTAATGAAAATTTCTTGTTTCGATTGTGCGCAGAGGTTATATGTCTCCAGAGTATGCCATGGGTGGGATATTTTCTGAGAAATCGGATGTGTTTAGCTTTGGTGTCTTACTACTAGAGATAGTCAGCGGTAGAAAGAACACCGGTTTCCTTTACCAAGATCAGCACCCAAGTCTTATTGCTTATGTGAGTTAGCTTATATTCATTTCTCTTAATTTTCCTTAGTTATATTTAAATTCAGCATGACTAGAATAAGAATATATAATGTCAGGCATGGCACCAGTGGAGTGAAGGAAGGGTACTAGAAATGGTGGACAAAGAATTGGGGGATTCATATTCTTCATCAGAAGCAATGAGATGTATACATGTTGGGCTTCTTTGTGTACAGGATCATGTGACTGATAGACCAACCATGCCTGATGTCATTGTCATGCTAAGCAAGGAAACAGATCGTCCTCAACCTAAACAGCCTTTATTTATATTCCAATGCTTGTCAGAAAACGAAATTCAACCACAAAACGATAGCAATTGCTCTGTGAACGAAGCCACCACATCAATAATTGAAGGCAGATAAGTTGAACATCTATGTATTCCAATCAAGTTTGAGTGCTTGTAAATGCACCAAATGGAGTAAAACTCATTGAGTGCAAGTGGATCTAGAAGAGAAAAGGAGGAGTAGATGGAAAGGTGGAAACCTTTAAAGCTTATGTATGCTGTGGCGCTACTGTACAAACATGGAGGTCCGATTTATTTAAACCGGAACCACGAGTTCCAGAGCCACAACGCTGGCTCCTCTATCATGCTTTCTTTGAAATAATTAGATATTGTATCCAAAACAAACTAGCAATGATTCCTTCATTGGGTTAATTTTCATTTATAACCAACGAATAATTGCCCCTGTATTGCGTCTTTCATACCCAAATATTGACGAGCCTCCACTTGATATGATATTATCCGTTTGAGGCCAAAACTTTTAGGTTTTTATTCTTGGGTGTGACCTTATACCATTTGAAGGTGGTGTCTTTACTTATAAACCATATTTTATAACCTTCCTCTAATGATGTGGGATTGTAAAACTTATCTTGTCCTTGCTCTTTTGCCCCAAGTGATTAATGACCATCACAAAAATTTATGTTAAAGGCGTCCATCTCTTCTCCAGAACATTTCCGGATGAAAATTTAGTTGGGAAGTGAACCAAAAAACACCTTTTGTTTTAGGGTAGAAGCCGTCCCTCTACACTGAACTGAAGTAAGAAATGTGGGAGCAAGGGCTGAGAAAAAGTTGAAACCTAAATTTTACATAGGCAATGCAAGAAAGCAAAAACGAAGAATCAGACAAGATGTAAAGAGCAAAAATCTTACGTGAAGAGTAAAAAGAGAGGAAAAAAAAATAGAGAACGTCAGAGAAAGAAAAGGAGGATGAATTAAGACAGTTATAAAGTGTGCGAATTTGAAAATAAAACAAATAATACTATTCACGCAAAAAGTAAAATAAATAAAATTTAAAAGGGGGCGAATCATTTTATTATTATGACTATTTTGATCTTCTTTAAACATGCAGAAAGAACTTCTCCCTATCAAGTTACATTGTTACTCCTCACACCATCACGTCTTTAAATTCAAGAGAGAAAGAGAGAAATAAGTCAAGATTTGATATGAATGAAAATTAATAGGTTAATAGTTTACATAAGTTAATAAATAGACTAAATTACTATTTTTGTTTATAACTTGTATAGTTATGAACCATAACTTAACAAGTTATTATCTATAATTGTCTATAACTTATCTGGTTATGAACCGTAACTTGATAACTTATAGCCTATTAATTTCTATAATTAAAAATTTACCCATATACTTTCTTAAATTTTTCATATTGACATATTTTCTACTATTTTCCTATTCAAAGTGTCGAGTGGAACTAAAACAAAGGGTCCAGTGGCTGATAATATGAGTTACATAGGACTCCTAGGTTGGCACATGGTCGTATCAATAAAAAAAAAAAGATAAAAAAAGTTTAGAATCCAAAAACAAGTACTGAAAACCAATGAAACAAAAAGACAACAGGAAACAATATTCCTAGAGAAAAGGCTAACGAAAACAACCAAATAACCATATTCGCCTTCAACTTAGCCGACTAACAAAGTTGCTAAAAATTGCACAACAAGACATGTTTTTCAAGATAAAAGGAGAGTTTTTAAGAATTTCTCTACGGTTATCTTTTTGTAGTTGAGATGACTTGGAATTTCAGCATAAATGGTTTTTTTTCAAATTTTTTTTTTTCATAAATAGTTGAAGTTTTATAAAATTATAAAAATAACACTTTTTATTAATTTATTGATCAACACCGATTGATTTAGCAGTCTATGATTGATTGACTTAGTGGTCTATCACTGATTGACTTTAGTTTATCACTATTAACTTGATGATTTTTCATTATTAATCAATATCAATTAATAATTAACTAAAATCACTTAGTAATTAATCAATTTCAATCAACTAATTATAGATTTATTAATGATAAGCCATTAATAAATTATGGATAAATCACTCATCGACTCCTGATGAGTGAGTTTTACTCACTCATTTAGTATCGTTTTATACTTAATATCTAGTTGGTTTCGAGGTTTTTGTTAGTTTTTATGTGTGTTTTCGTTCTTTGTTTGAAGGATAGGTGGAAGTCTATGATTTGGAAGGTTTTGGACAAATTTCGGTGGAAAAAGAGGGCAATCATAGCGCTTAGGCGCCAATCTATAGCGCCTTGGCGTTGAGTTTTACGGAATTAGCATATTGGGCAGAACTGATGGCAGCGCCGCAACGCTGAAATCCGGCAGAAATTGTGCACCGGGCAGAATGACCAGCGCTTAGGCGCCCATTACAGCGCCGCAACGCCCAGGAATTTTACATAGCAGCGCCGCAGCGCTAGAAACACAGCGCCGCGGCGCTACGACGCGAGAAAATACGCGTTTTGAAGGCCAATCGCGAGAAAACTTACCCTTTTTGACCCTAAGGTTCTGAAACATATAAATAGATGATTCTAGGGCAATTAAGAGGACTTTTTAGACGGTGGAATGACGGCTGGCTTTTGAGAGAGTACTCAAGAGAAGAAAAGGAGAATTGGGACGGAGAAGAAGAACGGCTCAAATCCGGAGACGGCGACGCTTCAATTCAACTCCAAACTAGTTCTTTTCTTTCCTTTCCAATGATTAAGACTTTGTTTAGGAATTTATTTTATTTAGAGATGAACTAATTCCTTTTTCTAGGGCTACGATGTAGCCGGATTATGAATGTTCGAATTCTCAATCTTCTTTTTAAGTAATTGATGTTTAATCCATATATCTTTGTATTTCAATTTATTCTTAATGCTTGTGATTGTTTGGCCAACTATTACATGATTTTGTATTTGATTTGAGACCGAGAGGTGATAATTGAATAAGCTCTTAATTGAAATACCATGAGTTGTTCATAGGATAGAGATATCTATGATGCTTGTGCGATTCTTTTGAATTTCTTGCACTTAATGATTTTCAACAGGTTTAGAAGTCTGACAGAGATGTAGAGTTTGCTTGTTGGATTAATATTATTGTTGCTTGAGAAAGAATAATAATTGCTTTAGAGAAATTACTGTCAGTATAAGATTGAATGTTAATTGTCTTGAATTATGGGAATTTGAACATGATTAATTTGGTGAAATCGGAAACCCTAGAATCTTAATCTATTGAATTTTCATCAATTGCTTAGCATTGTTTAATTTTATTTAATTGTTTTAGTTTTCCTTTACTTAATTTTATAAACTCTCTTTTCAAGTATCCAAATAAAATTGGGGTTAATACAATTTCGGTAATTAGTAAACAACAATTCTTGGGGGACGATATTCTTATTCACTATTATATTACTTGATTGCGATAGCGTATACTTGCGTTACGAGTTTTCACAACAACTCTTTCAAAAGAGGTCACTTTTGTAAAATAAAAAAAAAATTAGGCCATCTTCGTTAAAAAAAACTATCATTTATGAAAAAAAAGTGGTAAAAAAGGTCAATTCACTAATTTTTCCATGAATTTTTTTCGGTAGTTGAACTTTTTTGCTAATTACATTAACTATTTTTTCTTCTTACCTCATTCATTTCTATATATATATATATATATATATATATATATATATATATATTTTTTCAGTAAGAGACGAATTGCATTTTTTAAATTTGCATCTATTTGCTGCACCATTTTGCATCCATCGGGGCGTGACAAGGACAATTTTACAAGACAAGACCGTTAGATGAATGGAATAATAGTCAATATATTTTTTATATCAATTGGTAAATGAAGATCTTTAAGAAAGAAAGGAGGCGAGAAAAATTATGACTGCAAATTAAATTATATATTAATATAATATAACAAAAGACCTGACCAAGTCACCGTCGATATCTGTGTAATTGAGAGAAACTTTTTACACGTACGACTGTCATGATTGATGTGTTGGGAAAACACATCTCTATGCTCATATACTCATACCTAGAAAAATAAATTAAAATAAAATAATAAAAAAATATACAAAATATAAAAATTTATATATAGTTTAAAAAATTTTATGGAGAAAAATTTACTATATATTTTAAAATTACACACTTAATAAATTTTTTTTTCTTTTTTTATGTAAAATCTCTTACATTTTTTTCTCTCTCTCCTCACTTTCTTCTTTTTTCTTTTAACACTCTGTCTCCGTACTTTTCTTTCAAAAGACCGCGCTCTAGAGAAGTGGGCCATGGAACAGATGGAGGTTCATCGGTATGCCAAGAATGGGTTACTCTTGTCAGACTCCAATTGATGTGGTAGAAGATGTAGAGCAAGGAACAACATATCTTTCCTATACCTCCTACAATAGCTCAACTATGAAGAAAATGTATGTTTCGTATGAAGGTATTAAGAGAATTATGGCCAAAGAAGGATCGAATGGTTGGCATTCAGAAGTGTATGGGACGTGGGGCCCTTTTTGGGTCTGCAAAACATCCGAGTCTGATGCATTGTGTACATGTCTAAATTAAGGGGTTTGTACCAAAATCTGACGTAGAATGGAGAAAAGGAAACTGAAGAGGAGGGTGTGTTAGGGAAACTGAGTTACTCCGCTAGAAAAACGCTGCCAGTAACCTAGCTTCACATGAAGGAGAGGAAGACGGATTATTAAAGATCGGAATGCTTAAATTTCCAGATTTCCACGAATATGTACTAAAGGATCTCGACTATGCAGATAGTTGTGAAACGTTGTGCCTTAATAATTGCTCTTGCATAGCTTATGCGTTTGTAAATGGAATAGGGTGTTTGGTTTGGTCGCAAAGCCTTATTGACATTCGCCTTGCGCCCACAGATTTAGGTGAAAATACAACCTCACTTTAAAAATTCGACAATTAAAATAAGAATCTTTTTTCTTTCCCTTGTTTACTACCTGATTTGTAATATAACGTGCATGTTAATTCTGCGGTTGGTGGACAAGCATCTAAGACGATAATCATCAGCGTTTCATCTGTATATTCTATTGCAACATTAATCTTATAACTTAGCTTCAAAAAATTTGATATAAAACACAAATACAAAGTTATCTAAATCTTATATGTATATTGTACTACTGCTCTTCTAACGGGATCTATTTTTTTTTCCTCCAAAAACAGGAAAATCCAAGACCATGATGGACTTTGATTTTATTCAAACAAGATCAGATCAATCAAGGTCTCCGAATGAATTTTCAGAACAACATGATCCATCCGAACTTTTAACATTTGCGTTGGACAATATTTTAGTTGCTACAAATTAATTCAGCGTAAATAACAAACTTGGGCAAGGAGGATTCGGTCCTGCCCACAAGGTTATTGAATTTAGTGTTTTTTTTTTTTTTTTTGGTGAGTTGTAGAAAGCTAGTTTGTTAGTGTTGACGGTGAAATCAGTCAGGTTACCGGTTAGAACACGTGAAGATAACTAGAGAAATATAACTGATCGTGTGTGGATCTTAACTGAATATGAATGAGAATGCAAATGAATAAAATGAACGTCAGAAATTATAGTGGTTCACTCTCAATGAAAGAGCTACATCTACTTTGGGGAAATTTTTATTATTTCCTTTATTATTCGATTACAGAGGTTTTGTTCTCCCAGTTTTTCATCATCATTTCTCTCTAAAGCTTTGCCCTTTTTATATCTCACAAATTACACATTAGAGGAGACCGAGACAAATGGTTATCTGACAATTTCTCTTGAATAGCCTATTATCCTACTCACCTAGACTGTAGCTTTTCAATACCTTTTGGACTGTTCATCTCCCTACTTTGTCTACTATTGCTGCTATGTGGATCTCCCGCGTTCTCCATTAGTCCATTTTAGGTGGCTAATAGGCTGATAATTATTTTCCCTACTTAAGCTCACAAGTAATCCAGGGATTTCTCTCCTGTCACCTCTGGGGATACTCTCGAGGGTCACAGGACTGAACGTCCTACCCTCTGCATCCCCACTAGGCCTCCACGGTGGGTCAAAACGGTACCCTTGCCCCCATCGATTCTTCCATAGCGTTGTTGATTTATGGGGCTGGGGATTTGTCTCCGTCTTGATTGTTTGATCAGTCGACTGTCAGCTTGGACGTTGCTAGTTACAATCTTGCTGCTGTTGAACATTTCTTCAAGAATTATTCTACGATGCCTTGGGGCGGTCGATCCTTTTCTCACTGGTACGACACTCATCTTTGAAAGCTGACCCTTCAATTGTCAGCACCCATCCGTCGGCTGATGTGGCATGGTGTTGGCGATATGGAGCTCGGTTGTTGTCCAATGTGGCGACGTAAATTTTACCTCACAACAGTTAGCACTAAAACATGACTGAGAAATTTGTTGACAATTTGCAAGGAAAACTAAGGGATGAGACAGAAATAGCAACAAAAAGGCTCTCTAGTAGTTCGGGACAAGGCACAGAAGAGTTTATGAATGAGATAATGTTGATCTCAAAACTCCAGCACAGAAATCTTGTTAGACTCATCGGTTGCTGCGTTGAGGAAGAAGAAAAGTTATTGATATACGAATTCATGCCTAACAAGAGCTAGGATAATTTTATCTTCGGTTGGTGTTTCTCTCCCTCGATGATTTATCATTATAGCAGTTTCGCCCCTAAATTATGTTGTTCATCACTTGCTTAATTTTTAGCTTTATTCTGTTTCCACACTTAGTTCTGCCATTTTCTAATGCTTCCTAAACAAATTCATGCACAGGTTAAACAAAGCATAGCATGAAAAACTGTCGCTTTTGACTCTCGAGCACCAAAAAATACAATTAACATCACTAACAATTTTTTTGTCCGTTACATGGAGTTGCTAAAAGTCTCCTTTATCTCCATCGGAATTCTTGTTTAAGGGTAATACATCAAAATTCGAAAGCCAGCAATATTCTCTTAGATGAGAAGATGAATCCCAAATTATCAGACTTTGGATTGGCTCGCATATTCCATGGAACATTAGATCTTGCATATACGCGCAGGATTGCAAGAACACTGCAAGCATTTGACATTCTTACATACTCGGTTCTTTCTATTATTTTCTAACGATGCTAATGAGTCTTTCAATTAAATGCAACGGCTATATGTTGTTAGACATGTGTTTAGGACTGCTGCCACGTTGCTGAAGTTTTTATTATTATTTAATTTGACTGGTTCAAATAAGTCTATCTAGTTTTCTAGGAGGTTGTTATTTTTCAGCAGATCATGTGTAGAATCGTGGCTGTATTTCAGGACCATGATGTTAGTAGTTAGTTATGTTTTATCTATAAATTGTAATTCAGATTGCATGAACAATGTAACTCAACGTTTTGCATCAGTTCTTTTTCTCTCTCTCTGTTTTTCATTGTTCTTTATTTTAACGTTGATATTCCTTCATCACAAGCAAACATTGTTTCTAGTTTTTTTATTCAAATTAACAACAATTGGTATCAGATCTCTTTTTCTTGAGGGACTTGCGTGTGTACAAGAGAAAACTCAGTGGACGCCATGGAAGGAGAAGCCATTTTTTCTTCAACTGCACCACCAGTCTTCGATGGAGAAAGCTATCAGATCTGGGCTGTTAGAATGGACACATATCTGGAAGCTTTGGATCTCTGGGAGGCTGTGGAAGATGATTATGTGATTACTCCCCTGCCGAATAATCCCACAATGGCTCAGATCAAAAATTTCAAGGAGAGGAAAACCAAGAAATCAAAGGCAAAGGCCTGCTTGTTTGCTGCAGTTTCATCCACCATCTTCACTCGTATCATGTCTCTGAAGTCAGCAAAGGAGATATGGGATTATCTCAAGACTGAGTATGAAGGAGATGAAAGAATTCGAGGGATGCAAGTGCTGAACCTAGTACGTGACTTTGAGCTGCAGAGGATGAAGGAGACTGAAACCATAAAGGAGTATTCTGACCGACTACTCAACATAGGAAATCGTGTCAGATTACTGGGTTCCACTCTATCAGATTCAAGGAATGTCGAGAAAATCCTTGTAACGGTGCCTGAAAGATTTGAGGCTACAATCACAGCCTTAGAAAATACTAAGGACTTGTCCAAAATTACACTAGCAGTGCTCTTGAGTGCCTTTCAAGCACAAGAGCAACGACGTGTAATGAGACAGGAAGGAGTTGTTGAAGGAGCCTTAGCAGTCAAGCATCAAGACGATGGAAGAAACAAGAAGAACAAGAACAAGAAGATTCAAGGAGCAAGCGGTGAGAGTACTGCAACCAGCAACAAAGGTAAAACAGGAAACAAAAATGCTAGCATGAAAGGAAATTATCCTCCATGTCAACATTGTGGAAAAAAAGGTCACCCTCCTTTCAAATGTTGGAGGAGACCTGATGCAAAATGCAGCAAGTGCAATCAGCTGGGCCACGAAGCTGTGATTTGCAGAAGCAGAAGCCCAAGTTGCTGATCGAGAAGAGGAAGATCAACTCTTTTTTGCAACCTGTTTCACAAGCCGTGATTCAAGTGAAAGCTGGTTAATTGATAGTGGTTGCAATAACCACATGACGTATGGTAAGGAGTTGTTCAAAGAGTTAAGGAGCACTGAGACCAAGAAAGTCAGAATTGGAAATGGTGAATATATTGCTGTTAAAGGCAAAGGCACCATAGCCATTGCAAGCTGTTCTGGAACTAAGTTGCTCACAGATGTTCTCTATGTCCCAAATATTGATCAAAATCTGCTCAGTGTTGGTCAATTAATAGAGAAAGGATTCAAAGTGATCTTCAAGGACAAAGTGTGCGTGATAGAGGATCCAGCAGGCCAAGAGATGTTCAAGGTCAAAATGGAGGGAAAGTGTTTTTCACTCAATCCATTGGAGGAGGAGCAATCTGCTTTCCCAATCAAAGAAAGTATCATAGAAGTTTGGCACAAGAGGCTCGGGCACTATCTTCATCAGGGGCTGCTGCAAATGAAAACCAAGATGATGGCAAATGATCTTCCAGAACTCGATGATCGCATTCCAAACTGCAAAGCATGTCAGTTTGGAAAGCAAAGCAGGAAACCATTTCCCAAGGTATCATGGAGAACATCAAAGAAGCTGCAGTTAATTCACACGGACATTGTAGGCCCACAAAGAACGCCTTCTCTAAAAGGTAGCCTCTATTATGCTGCATTCATTGATGATTTCACCCGTATGTGTTGGATTTTCTTTTTAAAGCACAAGTCAGAGGTGGCTCAAGTCTTCTGGAACTTTAAAGCTAGAGTTGAGAATGAGAGTGGCTATAGAATTCAAACTCTTAGATCAGACAATGGCAAGGAGTACACCTCTGAATCATTCAACCGATTTTGTGAGGAGGAAGGCATCCAACATCAATTAACAACTCCATACACTCCGCAACAAAATGGAGTAAGTGAGAGACTGAACAGATTCATATTGGAGATGACACAATGTATGCTACATGAGAAGAACCTACCAAAGCAGTTCTGGGCCGAAGCAGCAAACACTGCTATTTTTTTTTTACAAAACAGGCTTTTCATAAGAGCAGTAAAGGATGAAACACCCTTTGAGGCATGGTATGGTTATAAACCATCTCTGAATTTCCTTAAAATATTTGGATGTTTGTGCTTCACTCATGTTCCACAGATCAAGAGAGATAAACTAGATAAAAGAGCAATTCCAGGCATCTTCATTGGCTACAGCTCTGTTACAAAAGCTTATAAAGTTTTCCAGCCACAAACTGGAAAAATAGTTATAAGCAGGGATGTGCACTTCATGGAAGATGAAGAATGGAATTAGGATGATGCAAAGAAGATGGATCCAAACTCAACAGATTCAAAGCTCAAGTTTTCTGTTTCGGACATAGCAGAACAAAGCATAGGGAACTGGCAAAATGACATGGTGGATGACATTCCTGTCAGAGGCACAAGACTACTTTTTGATGTTTATCAAAGATGCAACATTGCTGTGTGTGAACCTGCAGATTATGAAGAAGCCAAGATGGATCAAAATTAGATTGCTGCAATGAAGGAAGAGCTATTCATGATTGAGAGGAATAAAACATGGGAGTTGGTTGACCGACCCCAAAACAGAAAGATGATTGGAGTCAAGTGGGTGTATAGAACCAAGCTTAATGCTGACAGCTCAGTTAATAAGCATAAAGCTAGACTCGTGGTCAAAGGATATGCTCAAGTATTCGGTGTGGACTACTCAGATACCTTCGCACCAAAGAGCTAGACTCAACACCATCAGGGCTCTTACTCATTGCAAAGACAAAAAGAATTGGAAGGTATACTAGTTAGATGTCAAGTCAACGTTCTTGAATGGTTTTTTGCAGGAGGAGATTTATGTTGAACAACCGGAAGGCTATGTGAAGGAGGGAGAAGAAGACAAAGTTTATCTCCTTAAAAAGGCACTCTACGGATTGAAGCAAGCTCCAAGAGCTTGGTATAGTAGAATCGATGATTATCTACTTAGCTTGGGCTTTAAAAGGAGCTTATCTGAGTCCACTTTGTATGTCAAATATAGTGGAAATGATACTTTAGTCATTTCACTTTATATTGACGATCTACTGGTTACAGGAAGCAATGCTGATCAAATTTAAGATTTCAAACAGGAGATGATGAAGGTATTCCAAATGACAGACCTCGGGCTTATGTCTTACTTCCTTGGCATGGAGATCAAGCAAGATCAAGGTGAAGTTTTCATCTGTCAGAAGAAGTATGCAAAAGAGATACTTAAAAAGTTTCATATGGAAGATTGCAAAGAGATGAGCACTCCAATGAATCAAAAAGAAAAGCTGAGTAAAGAAGATGGATATGAGAAAGTCAACGAAGCACATTTCGGAAGCTTGGTGGGGTGTCCGATGTATCTAATGTAATGACAACAAGGCCCCGACATCTTAAATGTTTGTAAGTATTCTTTCTCGTTACATGCACTGTGCAAGTGAAGTGCATTTAAAAGCAACAAAAAGGGTGATTAGATATGTCAAAGGCACAGTTGATTTTGGAATCAAATTCAAAGAAGAATGAAAAGTTCAAGCTAGCTGGTTTTTCCGACGGTGGATTGGGGTGGCTCCATTGATGATATGAGAAGTACCTCGGGATCTTGTTTGATCTTTGGATCTGGTGTTTTCTCATGGAGCTCGAAAAACAAGAAACCGTAGCTCAATCCACTCTTTGAAGCGAGTTTGTTCTTTGCAACAGCCAAATTGTCAATCAAGCTTTGTGGGTGAGGAAGCTTTTAATCGATCTTAACTTGGAGCGCGTAGGAAAGCACGGAGATTCCGGTTGACAACCAAGCTGCTATTGCTATCTCTCATAATCCTGTGTTTCACGGGAAAACTAAGCATTTTAACATCAAGTTATTCTTTTTGAGGGAAGTATGTAAAAATGGAGTCAGGATCTTCTCTCGCAAAACAGAAGATCAAGTTGCGAGATGTTTTCACGAAACCTCTGCCGGTTAACAAGTTTGAGATTTTCAGAAAGAAGCTTGGAGTGTGCAGCATCTAAACAAGGAGGAGTGTTAGACATGTGTTTAGGATTCTTTGCCATGTTTCTTGAAGTTTGTTGGGATTTGTTTCCCGTTTTGTTTGATTCTAATTATAATTGATTGGCATTATTTTGGAAAGTTTTGGCTGGGTCATTCGCATATGATTTCACCGCGTCTTTGTTAATAGGTTTCTAAAGGCAAGTTTTTAAAGGATTAGCAATCACGGTTTGTAAAGTCAACTTTGTATCCAAAAAATGTAGAGATTGATATTTGACTATGATCAATTAATGGATGATCACCATTTGTTTCCCAAGAATACGTCCGGTACAATGATCGTGAAATGGGGAGTTTTCAGACTTAATGATGATTGATCCGTCTGAGTTTAAGGAAGATATTTTTCACAGCTATGTTGTAGCTGTTGTTGCAACAAGGATTTGCAACGAAATTGATTCTGCGGAATAAATGAAGATTTCACCCAGTTGTGATATTTCTGCCTATTTATTCAAAGAAGTTTTCTTGTATTTTTCCACCTCTGTGAGTCGTCTTTGTTCTGTAGTAAGAGAGGTACGAATTTGTTGTTTCATACAAGAGAAATGATTTGAGTGTTTAAGCTAAAAAACATTGTTGGAGGGATTCCAACGTAAAGAGTCGAGGGGATCTCGCTGATCAAGTTCATAGGAAATTTACAAGTTCATAGGCGTTCATTTGAGAGGGAGTCTCAAGTAGTTTAAGTCCTTGAGTTGTAATAAGTTCTTAGTGGATTGATCATTCTCTGGGCAAGGCCCCGCGGAGTAGGTTGATAACCGAACCGCGATACCATTTCTCTCGTGTTCTTTTATTTTATAATCTTGCTTTATACATCCTGTTTTTAAATAAAAGTAACTCTAAGAATCAACCCGGTACTTTCACTTGGTATCAGAGCGGGTCACTGACGTGTATCTCGGTGAGATCTTGGTGTACTGGTTGTCTTTGCAGGTATGGATGTCATGAGAGAAGGAGGTTCGGTGAACAAACCACCATTTCTGGAAGGATTTAATTACTCTTATTGGAAGGCTCGAATGAAAGCCTTCATTAAAGCAATTGATGAGAAGGCATGGAGATCAATCCTAACTGACTGGACCCATCCGACAACAAAAGATGAGAAAGGCAACGCTGTTCCAAAGCCAGAGGAAGAATGGTCCGGTGATGAGGATAAATTGGCAAACAACAACTCAAAAGCATTGAATGCTATCTTCAATGCTGTGGATGTTAATCAATTCAAATTGATTTCCATGTGTGAAACCGCCAAAGAAGCTTGGGACATTCTTCAAACTGCACATGAAGGCACAGATACTGTAAAGGCTTCAAAGCTTCAAATGCTCACAACTCGTTTTGAACGTTTACGAATGGAGGAAGATGAGAGCATTGCTGAATTCAATTCAAAGCTTTGTGATATTGCCAACGAAGCCTTTGCCCTTGGAGAAAGATATAGTGACGCCAAACTGGTGAAGAAGACCTTGAGGTCACTTCCAGCACGTTTTGCTTACAAAGTGACAACCATCGAAGAAGCAAAAAACGTGGAGAAAATGAGACTTGATGAACTGATAGGTAATCTCCAAACCTTTGAAATGAATTTTAAAGATCAAAAGAAAAACAGAGGAATTGCTCTTCAAGCAGATTATGAAGATCTGTCCATCAAAGATGAAACTGATGGTGATGAGGACATAAATGAGTCTCTTGCCTTACTCACAAAAAATTTTAACAAAATGCTAAGAAAAATTAACAAGAAAAATGGATTTGGTGAAAATTCAAAAAATAGAAATTTTCAAAAGAAAACCTTTAATACTCAGCGTCCTGAAGAAAAGAAAAGAAACAAGGGGATACAATGTCGAGAGTGTGAAGGATTCGGACACATACAGGCGGAGTGTGCAAACACTCTCAAAAAGAAAAGTAAGGCCGCAATGGTATCTACATGGAGTGATGACTTGGATGAGAATCAAGAGGATCCAGATGATCACACCAGCAATTTTGTCGCCTTTACTGTAAGTCATGAATTCTCAAATAATCATTTGCTGGATTTTGGTAATCCTGTTGCAGAAACTGTTACAACAGCATCTGCAACAACCTCTGGTGAAGTTATTAATGATGCAGGTTCCGAGGACAATACTGAAGATGATAGTGACGATGATGACTTGAGTCTTGAGAAGTTGCAAGAGGCTTATAAGAAGATGTACAGCAAATGGCTTGTGGTATGTCGTAGAAACAAATCTCTGGAAAATGAAGTCACTATCATAACAAAGGAAAGAGATGAGTTAAAGCATGCTGCTACAAATTACGAAATTCTGGCAACAAAGCATCAAAGGAAGCTTGCTGAAACCAGATTCGAATTGGAGCAGACCCAAAAGAATTTGAGAATGTCAACTCGAACCGCAAAATTAGATCAACTTCTCTCACGCAGAAAACTAGTCGTGACCAATCGAAATTGGTTACATGGGTCGTGAAACTGCAGGTAAGACTGTTTTTGTAAAGGAAGCCACCGAGCAGGGTTATTTCAAAAACCACGGGAAGGATCGGGTAAGAAGTCTCATTGCAAGACCTCTTGCAACAAGACAAACAACCCGTGTATGTTCCTATCTCATCATTATTGCAATATGCCCGGACATATTCGACCATGGTGTTTTAAATACATAAATGCAATCAACAAAGGCTTGAATGTAAAGTATGGTAAAGCAAATCGAACACCTAGAACAAAAATTGATCTGTCCAAAAACAAAACAAGAAAAATATGGATTAGAAAAACTGACTTAAGGTGTTGTGTTGCATATACTTCATTAAAAGCTGGAACTACTGATGCCTGGTATTTTGACAGTGGTTGTTCAAGACATATGACAGGTATTCTGGAAAACTTGTCTGATTTTCAAGAAGGCAACGAAGGATATGTTACATTTGGAGATGGTATGAAAGGTCAAGTCCTTGGTAAGGGAACATTAAACGTTAATGGGCTTCCTAAGCTCAAAAATGTGATGTATGTGGATGGGTTGAAAGCTAATTTGATTAGCATTAGTCAATTGTGCGATCAAAATTTGTTTGTGAAATTCACAAAAGACCATTGCCGAGTGTATAATAATAATGATCAGTGTGTCATGACAGGTGGAAGATCTTCAGATAACTGTTATCTACTTACTCTTCCGTTCAACACATCACACACCTTTAAGTGTCAAAATGCTGTAATAAATGATATTGATATGTGGCATCAAAAGTTGGGTTATGTAAATTTCAAAACATTGACCAAGATTGTGAGTGCAGGGGTGGTGCGTGGAATCCCTAAATTAAGCAAGAAAATGCCAGGTGTTTGTGGTCCCTGCCAACTTGGCAAACAAACAAAAACAACACATAAAGCCTTGCAACAAGTAAGTACGACAAAAATTATGGAATTACTCCATATGGATCTCATGGGCCCCATGCACGTGGAAAGTATAGCAGGTAAGAGATACATTTTTGTATGTGTTGATGATTTTTCTAGATTCACCTGGGTAGATTTTATCGGAGAAAAATCGAAACTTTCGTAGTCTTTAAAAATTTGTGCAAAAATTAAAAATGAGAAAGACGCAATATAGGCAAAATAATTCGAATAAAAAGTGATCATGGTAAAGAATTTGAGAATACCACTTTCGGCTGATTTTTGTGATGAACATGGAATTATGCATGAGTTCTCGGCTCCTAAAACACCCCAACAAAATGGGGTAGTTGAAAGGAAAAATAGAACAATTCGAGAGATGGGGCGTGTCTTGCTAAACTCAAAAAAAAACTCTCCTTGAGACTTTGGGCGAGAAAGCGATGAATACTGACATGCTATACAATAAACCGTGTTCACTTGAGAAAAGGTACGTTAATGACACCATATGAAATTTGGAAAGGTAAGAAACCAAATCTCAAATATTTTCATGTGTTTGGATGTGTGTGCTATATTTTGAATGACCGTGAACATTTGGGAAAATTTGAGGCCAAGAGTGATGAAGGGATATTCCTTGGGTACTCCATGAATAGTCGTGCCTATCGTGTGTATAACATGAGATCACGTTCCATTATGGAATCATCTAATGTAGTTTTTGATGATTACAAAGACTTGTCTGAGTTTTCCAGGGAAGAACAGATCACCAGCTTTGGAGATATAACTGGAAATGAAGAAAGAAATAATGTCAATCTTACTGGAGATACACAGGTTACAGATGGTGTTGCAACAGAGTCTCGCAATGAGGAGGAACCAAATTGAGAAGGAACACCATCCGAAAATGATGTTTCTCTGAGAAGTTGATATTGTTGATCCAAAGAAAAAATGCCCTCTGCAGAATTCGAAAAAATCATCCTTCAAAGGAGATTATCGGAGACCTTAATGAAGGAATTCAACAAGAGTACAACCAAGAAAAAGGTATGATGACATGGTCGGGTATGTTTGCTTTACATCTCAAATTGAACCTAAAAACATCGGGGAGGCTTTATTTGCATGATGAGTGGATTAATGCAATGCAGGGAAGAATTAGAGCAATTTGTTAGAAATGATGTGTGGACTCTTGTGCCTAGACCAAAAGATTCAAATGTCATTGGAACAAAATGGATATTTAAAATAAATCGATGAATGTGGTACTATAGTTCAAACAAAGCAAGGTTGGTTGCACAAGGGTACACACAGGTTGAAGGCATAGACTTTGATTTAAACATTTGCACCGGTTGCTAGACTTGAATCTATTAGACTACTCTTGTCTATCGCATGTCTTTTAGATTTCAAACTCTACCAAATGGATGTAAAGAGTGCTTTTTTAAATGGTTTTTTAAATGAGGAAGTCTATGTTGAACAACCAAAAGGTTTTGAAGATCCATATCACCCTGATTATGTGTTTCAGTTAAAAAAGGCTCTCTATGGTCTAAAGCAGGCTCCCCGAGCATGGTATGAAAGATTAACAACTTTCTTAATTGAAAATGGTTACAAGAGAGGGGGAGTAGATAAAACCTTGTTCATAAAACAATTCAAAACAGGCATGATTATTGCACAAATATATGTTGATGACATAGTGTTCGGATCTACCTCACAGGTCAAGATTGATGAATTTGTAAATCAAATGAAAAGGGAATTTGAAATGAGTATGGTTGGAGAACTGACTTATTTTCTAGGATTGCAGGTAAAACAAGAAAAAGATGGGATTTTTATCTCACAATCAAAATATGCAAACAACCTTGTAAAAAGGTTTGGCCTTGACAAAACTAAAGATATGAGAACCCCAATGGGTTCCACAGTCAAGTTAACCAAGGATGAAGAAGGAGTGTCAATTGATCCTAGTCTCTACAGGAGCATGATTGGTAGTCTTCTTTATCTCACAGCCAGTAGGCCTGACATTTGTTTTAGTGTTGGTGTGTGTGCTAGGTACCAAGCAAATCCAAAGGAATCACATTTGGCGGCAGTAAAAAGAATCATTCGATATGTGAAAGGGACGGCAAATCATGGCATTTGGTATTCAAAGGACACAAATTCTAATCTTGCAGGTTATAGTGACGCTGACTGGGCTAGGAATGCAGATGATAGAAAAAGCACAACAGGAGGATGTTTCTTTTTGGGAAACAACATGGTTTCATGGTACAGCAAGAAACAGAACTCTATATCTTTATCCACGGCAGAGGCAGAATACATAGCAGCAGGAAGTTGTTGTACTCAACTATTATGGATGAAACAAATGCTAAATGATTATGGTATTTTACAAGATACTTTAAGTGTTTATTGTGACAATACAAGTGCAATAAACATTTCAAAGAATCCTGTACAGCACTCAAGAACTAAACATATTGATATTCGATATCATTTTATTCGAGATTTAGTTGATAAGAAAATAATTGTTCTTGACTATGTTGCAACAGAGAAGCAAATCGGTCGACATTTTCACCAAGGCTCTTGATGCAATAAAATATGAGTCCATGCGGAAAGCTCTGGGTATATGTGTTCTGTGAGTATAATTCATGATATGTTATGTTCAGCCTGATAATTTGGAGTTTGATTTTCAAAAACATGTTGAATTTCTTATTTGAATCAATGCTTTTCTTATACACGATTTCACAATTCTTTGTTTAGAACTCTGCATTACAGGCAAAATAATTAATGGATTGTGATCTATCGATGACTTGGGATTAATTCTATTCCTGGATTCTTTCATCATAAAAAAAAAAAAAAAAAAAAAAAAACTATCTACATCATGTGTGAAGCTATCCTTGAGTAATCTGGGCCTATGTATCATCAATATGTAGAGGATGAACTACCATGAGAAAAGAGCTGCCAGGGTGCTAGAGTGAAGTTTTTTTTTAAAATAAATAAAAAAAAAAATGATTAGATGAATGTAAGTTTGAACAGTTGAATCATTTCCGAAATTAATTTGCTAAAGATAAAGATTCAAAATGATTTTTGTGAAATCTCTACACACACTCACCGGTTCGAGACGAAGTTTAATGTGTTGAGAAATTTGAATGGTTCACATTTAATGTTTGAACATAACCTTGAATGAGTTTATCTCTAGAACATATATCTCTCCCAGATTTTTCTATATATAGACAAGTATTTTAAATAAATAAAAATAATAAATTATTTTTGGAATTTCACTCAAAATTCGGAATTCAAAATGTTTGTTCAAAGAGTGCCCTAACCTAACATTTGTGAAAGTGTTCTCCAAACTTCTTCTCTTCGTATTTCCTCTGCCGCCACTTCTGAGATTCCGCCGCTGCCATGAAATCTCGTCGCCATCTGAGAAGATCCTGCAAAGCCCAGTCATCCACTTCAACTCATTCGAAAACCAATGTAAGACCGTCAACCACTCCGCACACCCCGGTGTCGCCGACGACTCCTTCATCGCCAACTTCCTCTCACATGCAAGACCCGGAGCCCCTTGCAATCTTCGATCCTCGTTCAATGGCAGTTGTGGTCTTCGACCCAACTCTTGCCGATCAAATGAAGTCTCCTCAAGGTACATCCTCAAATCCACACGAATCCTTCAAAGAAGGATCCGTTCCTTCTAGTTCCTCTGTTCCTTTAACAAGGAAGAGGAAACTGTTCAAAGATGGATCTCCAGTACAGATGCAGGGCAGATTCACACGGAGCTCTCTGAATCCTCAAATATCCGCATCTCGTTTGAAGCGGGATGATGTTCAGCCTGAAGAGGATGTTTCTGCCACACGGACTTGTGCTCCATATTCTGTTTCCGACAAGTCAAAGTCTCCACCGAAAAGGACAAGAGCCAAAAAGAATCAAAATTTCAAGTCCGCACAAAAGTCCAAAACAACTGTTGAAGACCATGTTGCAACAGGTTTTGCAACAAAGAAGTCCCGTGCTTCCGGCCGGTATGTCCTTTCACGAGCTTTTTCTAAAAGATTTTATTCCGTGAAGAACAAAGAAACTTGGCACTTGATTTGTGGAAGGAAAATTCTGTCTGAGAGAAACATTTATTGGGGTAGTTATAAGGACATTCAAGAATCTGTTCTAGCAATACTCAATTCCAGTAAAATGATCTCTTCAATTTCTTTGGCAAATGATTTCTCAAGTACTCTAATTTATGAGTTCTATGCCAATCTTGATCCAGACATTGCAACACTGAATTCCCCTCGGTTTGGTTTGATATATGTCAGAAATCATGTGTGCCATTTTTCCCCCCTTATTATAAATGATTATCTTGGCTGTCCCTCTCTAAAGTCAAACAGATCCAGGGAACTTGAGAGAGATGAGGACATGGATGCTATAGCCACCGAGCTCACAGGAAAAAATTTCACTTGGTCTGGTTCTCTTAGATCAGCAGAACTTACTATCAAGTATTCTGTGTTTCACAAAATAGCTCTGGCAAACTGGCTTCCCTCCTTGCATCCGACCACTGTGAATAGAGATTTAGCTTTGCTATTATATCTCTTAGGTACAGGTACTGCATTTGACATGGGCAGGCATATTTTTGAAACAGTTGTATCATATGCTAATGCTCCGGTGAGTACAAAGATTCTTCCATTTCCGTGCTTAATCCATGGCATTCTCACTTCACAACAACCAGACTTGATTGAAGAAACAGACTCCATTGTCCAACCACGAGCTCCGATGAAGATCTCTCCAAAGTTACTAAAAGGAGAACATCTAGATGATGTTAAGGGGGAGCAAGCTGCTTCTTCTCATGCTGCACCCGGTGTTGCCTCTTCATCCGCAACAAGTTCTCAAGCCCGCGTCCTCACATTTCTGTCTTCTGAGCTGCAACATGTCCAGCTCCAAAAACAGCGGCTTGCTGAGGAACAACTTCGCCTTTCTGTTAAGGAGTCAGAACTTATGCAACTACTGGAATCTTTTCCTTCAGGCTCTGCCTCAACTGCTCCTGCTCAAGGTTCTACTTCATCCTTTCACACTGCTAGCTGACTTCAGTTTCTCTTTGAGCACTTGTTATGTCAAAAAGGGGGAGTAAGTAGTTAGGTATTATTTCTGTCTTGTAACTAAAAGATTCCTGTCTTTAGTTTCTTAGTTAAGTTCTTTTGCCAAAACAATGCCAAAGGGGGAGATTGTTGGGATTTGTTTCCCACGTTTTTGTTTGATTCTAATTATAATTGATTGGCATTATTTTGGAAAGTATTGGCTGGCTGTCTGCATATGATTTCACTGTGCTGTTAATAGGTTTCTAAAGGCAAGTTTTTAAAGGATTAGCAATCACGGTTTGTAAAGTCAACTTTGTATCCAAAAACAGAGAGATTGATATTTGACTATGACTGTTAGCTGGATGATCACCATTTGTTTCCCAAGAATACGTCCAGGTACAATGATCAGGAAATGGGGAGTTTTCAGACTTAATGATGATTGATCCGTCTGAGTTTAAGGAAGATATTTTTCACAGCTATGTTGTAGCTGTTGTTGCAACAAGGATTTGCAACGAAATTGATTCTGCGGAATAAATGAAGATTTCACCCAGTTGTGATATTTCTGCCTATTTATTCAAAGAAGTTTTCTTGTATTTTTCCACCTCTGTGAGTCGTCTTTGTTTTGTAGTAAGAGAGGTACGAATTTGTTGTTTCATACAAGAGAAATGATTTGAGTGTTTAAGCTAAAAACATTGTTGGAGGGATTCCAACGTAAAGAGTCGAGGGGATCTCGCTGATCAAGTTCATAGGAAATTTACAAGTTCATAGGCGTTCATTTGAGAGGGAGTCTCAAGTAGTTTAAGTCCTTGAGTTGTAATAAGTTCTTAGTGGATTGATCATTCTCTGGGCAAGGCCCCGCGGAGTAGGTTGTTAACCGAACCGCGATACCATTCTTCTGTGTTCTTTTATTTTATAATCTTGCTTTATACATCCTGTTTTTAAATAAAAGTAACTCTAAGAATCAACCCGGTACTTTCAAAGTTGTTGCCACGTTGTTGAAGTTTTTATTATTATTTAATTTGACTGGTTCAAAGAAGTCTATCTAGTTTTCTAGGAGGTTGTTATTTTTCAGCAAATCATGTGTAGAATCGTGGCTGAATTTCAGGACCATGATGTTAGTAGTTAGTTATGTTTTATCTATAAATTGTAATTCAGATTGCATGAACAATGTAACTCAACGTTTTGCATCAGTTCTTTTTCTCTCTCTCTGTTTTTCATTGTTCTGTATTTTAACGTTGATATTCCTTCATCACAAGCAAACATTGTTTCTGGTTTTTTTATTCAAATTAACAACATATGTCTCCAGAGTATGCAATACGTGGGATTATTTCTGAAAAATCCGACGTTTTTAGCTTCGGCATACTGATATTGGAGATAATCAGCGGTACAAAGAATAACAGCTTCCCCCAATACGACCAACACCTAAACCTTACTGCTTATGTGAGTGACTGAGTTCATATTTAAGTTTTCGTTGTTTGGTCAGTATGTTTTTGACAATACATTGATTACTTTGTCCTAGACAAAAATTCAAGTAACTACTTCCATGAATTATTCTGTTCCTATATGAAAAGGGAGTATGTAAAGTTTAACAACAGTAGATATTTATGTATGACATTCTCTTTGTCCCCAAACTAATGTTGCTTGGTAAATAATAATTTTCAATGCATGTTATAATTTTCAACATCCATGGCCTTCATTTTGAACCTTTTCAAATATGAACTGCGATTATAATTGTGAAGTGAGAAGAATGGAAGTCTCATTAAGGGGCTTGACCGTTGCTAATTGCTATCAAATCTAATGAGACTAGCGAAAAACTGAAACAAAGCCCAACAAAGAAGAATGAAAATAGTTATGATGATGAAGATTTTTTTTTTTTTTTTTCAACACGAACTATTGCTATCGTCATGTGAAAAATGTGGTTACTTTTTCCATCTACCCTTATTGGCCAATTACCCCACACACACAAAAAAAAAAAAGGATTTTTGAACTTTTTCAAATATGAACTACGATTATTGTTGCGAAATGAGAAGAAAGGAAGTCTATTTAATGGGCTTGACCGTTGCTATGAAAGCTAAACTTTGTCTTTTCAACAAAGAATGATTACTCGAAAGTTTTTTTTGTAGGCCTAATTTTCTGATAGTGTTAGTTTTTTTATTATTAAATGAAGTTAAAATTACATTATATTAAAAAAAATATACAGAATAGACAGTTTTGATACATATAAAACGGCTGAAAATAGATAATTACTCGTAATTTATTTTTTTAGTCTTACCAAAGAAGCTCCCTTCTTACTTGCGTCATTTGCAAATAGAGATGAAAGTTCGGGCCGCCGGTCTCGCCCTAAATGAGAGAGGAACAACTCAGCTTGAAATACTTAGGGCTGGCTCGGGCTGAAATTTTATATAAGTTATTTTAAAAAAAACAAAAAAAACTTAAAAAGGTAGGCATTTGGGCAGGCCCGACCTACTCCAAATAAACATTTAGTGGATGTTTGGTTCATAAATTCAGAATAATGATTCAGAACTATTCTCATTTTACACGTGTTTTTTGTGAGAGAAAAATACTGTAGAGAACTATAAATCATGATTCAGAATCCAGGACAAATACAGAAAACAAACATCATCTTAGAATCAAAATCTTAATTTGGCTCAACAGTAACAGGCTTCGAACTTGTCTATTTAGCCTAGTCAAAATTTACAACTCTTCTTGTTTTTTTTCCCTTAAAGGTCTAAACTTACGTCTCTATGTGCAAATGAAACGATTTTTTTTCCCTAACCTTAATGCTAATTACCCAAAAATAAAAGGAGAAAGAGAGGCAGAGCTTTCCTTTCCTTATCAAATACTAAATGTCTTCCACGCCAAGAAACCCAAATAAGTTCACCACCACCCCCCACCTAATGCCTTTCACAATGAAGAAATCTCAGGTACGGTGAGTAACACCATAAATAGATTTGACAATTCAATACAACACGATTTAAAACCTACATAACATTAATAAATTTAAGTTTATTATAAATAAATTTAAATTATAATTAGATTGATAGGATTAATACGATTAATAAATGTGTTAAATTATGGTTGATTTTTGTCACGCCCCCCAATCGGGGTGGGTGACGTGGAGCTCTATTAGGGATTAATAAAGCAGATCCCCAACCGGGTCCCACACTTAGTTGCATTAAAATATAAATAAATTACATAATCCAGGAGCCTCTGACACACAGGGTTCCACCCCACAGGACATACAGTATCGTACATACATGTTCATGTAAATAATCATTACAACATACATCATCCACAGTCTAGTAAATCCAAATATTAATAAGTTTACATAATTTCTCAAATTCCTTACATTTGTTCAAGAGGATAACTCAATCCTCACTTGCTCGACCCGTAGCACGACTCAGCTACGATGCACCGCTCCTCGAATCTCCCGGAGGGTTTAAACATTTGAAACATGAGCGAAAGGCCCAGGGATATAATTTGAAATAATTTAAATAAACGAATAAATAAATAAGTGCGTAAATAAAATAAATAAGACATTCAGCCCGACAAAACAAAAGGAACCTCACATCCTTTTTCTCAAAGGAAATATAACAAAACTAATCAGATTACAGGCTTCTCAGTGAGTAATTAGTACAAATTACTCACCTCACCAAGCGCCTCGTCTACCGGACCGGTTTCGGGTTCTGCCCCCGAGGATGCACTCTCCGCATCCTATCTAGGCTTACAGAAATAGACTCTATTACCAGTTCACAAGATCTCCTATCTTAAGAAATCATCCGTTTAACATTATGAAATCGTTCATAAGACCCCACGAACTACTCAAGCCGTGGGCCCCATGACTGGACAAGCCATAAGGTTCCATGACTAGACAAGCTATGGATTCCATGGACAGGACAAGCCAAGGATTTTCATAAACTAACAAGCCATGGTTTTTAAAACATTTTTCTTTCGCAAACCAATCACTTTCTTTAAAACATTTTCAAGGCCAAAATCCTTTTGAAAACAGGCTCACAAAGAATAGGGATAGAAATCCTACCTCGCACAATCAAACCTGGGACTAGCGTTGCCTTTTCCGGCTTCCGCTTCCTCAAGCCCTTTCAGTCTGAATCCTCAGCGATCACTGATACAAGATAACACTTTAGGATCAATTCTCATTCCTAAAGCAATCCAATCTCAATCGTATACCAAGATTTTCCAATTAGTGTGCCCTAATTAATTTTCATGTTTCAAATTCCATTCCAAGGGTTTTAAATATCCAATCAGGGATAAAAGATACTAATCCTTTCATCCCAAGTCCCCAAATGAAGCTAATTTGGGTTCTCCCCGAAAACAGGGGTCAAAACAGCAATTTCAGGCCAAATAGGGTCAAACCCCGTGTACACCGGTCGACCGGAGACAGAGGAGTGCATCACCACCGGTCGGCCGGTGGTGTGCATCCGGTCGACCGGTCCGGTCGGCCGGTGGACATCTCCAGTTCGCGAAAACTCGTGGAAATCAGTCCAAAAACCTGCAAATCCAGTCCCAAATCACAAAATCTCAAGGGACAACCACTAGATCCGGGTTCTAGGTCCTAAAACAAGTCCAAAGAGCCCAAGATCTCCAATTTCTACCCTAGTTTCACTCAAAATCCGTTTTGAACCAAAAGTAAGTTTTAAATCCGAAAAACTTGAAGTTCAAGAGAGGTTCTTTCAGTAATCTTACATTGAATCCTTCTCTTGATGTTGAAAACTCTTTGAAATCACTCTTGGTTCGAATCCAGTTTTGATTTGAGGCACAAATGGAAGAGAGAGAGATGGAGAGAGAGCACGGAAGTGAGAGAGAGAGAGAGAGGGAGAGTGATTGCACGGGAAGGAAGAGAAAAGAAAAGAAAAGAAAAAGAAAAATAAAAGAAAGTGACATATGTAAAAATATAACAGTCCAGAAATGCGCCCATACACACTTCCGGATTAAAATAAATTACTATAAATAATTTAAATACCTTGGAATCATTTAAACTCAATTAATTAAATCAGATTAGGCACACTAATAATCTTAATTACCTTAATTAATCTCAATTAATTCTTCAGGGTGTTATAATTTTTTTAACCTAAAGTGACATAAATTAACATAATTAATTATATGTACCATCTATAATATAAGGATTAATATGAAAGTTTATATAACATATTAAATACAAATAATGTGAATTTTAATATTTGTAAGTAAAATTCATTTATTTTTTTAAAAGAAAAATATAAATTGATCAATAAACATATTAAACTTGTATGATGCTTTACAATTTTTTCTTTATTTTATTTATACGGTATGATGCTTATATATGACTGATGACGTTTTGTATGAATATATCTACTTTTACCTAATCAAGTGTAACTTGTCAAATGACATTATGTTTACGTTGAAAATAAGTACCTTACTTAAGAGCAAAGTGTAAGAAGATATACTAATACACCCAAAAAGTAAGTTTAGGTCCCGTTTCCTAACTCAGGATTTTGGGTCATGTGGGAGAATTCACGTTTGGTGGCCCAAAATCTATGGCCTGACCCAGAATCAAAAGAGAGGCATTTGAGATCAATTGGATTCGGATTCCAAAATAGGGGGGGCGGGGCGGGGCTGATTTAGCCCGTTCCCAAATCAGAGCACAGTGCTCCCCCCTCCCCCCGAGTAATGGTTTTTCCCGTGCTGAGTAATGACCCCACCCACCCCAACGCACTCCCATCTACCAATTTTCCCTTGGCCAGAGAATCTCCAGCTTTCACTGTTACTTCACGCGTGAGTTTACAGAGCATCCTAACTTTTTTTATTTTTTTTTATTTTTCTCCTCCCTTTTCTTGCGTTGTTCACTCCTCTTCCCAGTTGTGGGATTTTTTGCGAACGATCAGATGTCTTTAGCTTTGGTGTGTTGATATTAGAGATAGTCAGCGGTAGAAAGAACACGAGCTTCAATTTTGATGACCAACATCAAAGTCTTATTGCTTATGTGAGTTCAATTATTTTCCCTTATAAGTTTGCTATTTTGCTATTTTTCCTGCTAATTTGAATGGTGACATAGAGCACAAGCCAGCAAGATGCATGTGGCTCAAAGAACTTTGTTGATACTGCTACATATAGTAATTAATGTCATAGTGAGTAATGTCAATAAAGAAGAATACGAGTGATGAGATATGTAATGAGGCATGTGAATTGATTAGTAAAAGCACGCGAGTAGAAATGGTGAATGAAGCGTTTACCAAGTCATATTGTAATTATGAGAGTTTGGATGTACAAACACACTGCATGCATTTTTCTTTGTTATTAAATTAACGTGATTTTTTCTTGTAGTGTTGACATGGTTCTCGTTGTTTATCGAAGAAGTTTGCCGCGTACATGTTGATGTGGTTTCTCATTGAATCCTTCGTGGTAACAACATGACTTACAAATGTGTCCCAAAACATATCTGCTCACTTTAATGCCAAAAGTTGTGTGTTGAATTTAGAAGAACGCTGAATCTGGAGAGCCACCTGAAACTTTCAACTACATCCAAAATTCTTCTCTTAGATGCTTCTTTCAAGTAAAGAAAATGTGGTGGAACCGACAGCATGATACTAAGGAAAATTTTCACTACAAACCTCTAGGCTTGTTCAATTTGTTCACAACACGTCTTATAATATATCAAAACAGTTGTCTAGGTTTTTTTTTTTTTTTTTCCTTCTTTTTGGAAAAGAACTTTTGTACTTGTTCATTGTTTTATTATCTTATAATTTACATTCCTTTGGAAGAAACTAGGTGCAGAGCGTTTTCCTTCCTTTCTAATGATAATGTCATTTTTGTCACATATAAACAAAACAATCATTTTTATAAAATAAAAAAATTCAGCCATTTATAAAAAGAAATGGTTAAAAAAAGTCACGTAGCATAATTTATTTATTTATTTTAATGATGACGTTTAAAGGAAAATAGTAGAAATAAGCCAATATAAAAAGCTTAAAAAGTATATATGCCAATTTTTAGTTATAGAAATTAATAGGTCATAACTTGTCAAGTTATGGTTCATAATCAGACATGTTATGGATAAAAATTGTGAATTATGGATAATAACTTGTCAAGTTATTATTCATAATCAGACAAATTATTGACCAAAACAATAATTTAGTCTATTTATTAACTTATGTAAACTTTTGACTTATTAATTTTAATTAATCTCAAATCTTAACTTATTTCTCTCTTTCTTCCTTTTTAATTCTGTCAAAATAATATGAATCCGTCGCCACTAAGTGCATGGCGAAAAGCCCAAAACCAGTCATCAGTGCAATTTAATTTGCTAGACATAAAATAGAATTCTTATTGTTGATTTTTCATTTTTTTTTTTTTTTTTTGGAAGGACGGTACATTTGTAAAAATTAAAGTCATATGTTTGAATAGCACGAGGAACATCAAGGTTGACAAACACGCATGTTGGTTTTACGTGAACTTCGACGAACTCTCTATAAACAGGAAAGAAATCAACGAAAAGGACGAGCAATAGATGCCTCCAAAAGTAACTGAAACTTGTTCAACTTAAACATAATTTATTTATTAAATGTGTTAAAAATGTCAATTTAAATATAATATATTTATTAATCGTGTTAATCGTGTCAATTCGTATAACTCATTTAAATTAATATATTAAGAAACAACTAATATAATAATGACTTATTTAACACGGTTAAGATAAATTTAACATATTTATTAGTCAATTTATCTTTTTTTAAGAAAAATAAATATATTTTACCTATAAATATTAAAATTCACATTATTTATATTTAATATGTCATATAAACATTCATGTTATATCACATATTATTAAATTACAGATGACAAATATACTTAATCGTATCAATTCGTGATAAAAATCGTGTCAAAACCTGTTAATTTTATACTGTTTACGAGTCGTGTCGTTACTCGAATTACAAGTCCTACTAGTGTTTGAGTCTTGAAGAACGTGGAATCTAGAGAGCCACAAGAAATTTTAAACTTCAGCCATAGGTTTTCAAATTGGATTTTTCTTTCAAGAAAAAAAGGTACTAAAAAGTGGAATTGAAAATATCAAAACGAACTCCATATACTTCTTGTGACTCCTCCGCAAATGGGTGCAGATTTTGTTCCCATATTGGTAATGGTAAACTATTTTTTGTTCTTTTCAAAGTATTGCTTTGCAATAGATAACATAACTTCATCACAAAATTTATCTCAAGGGCAAACTCTCATCTCCCGGGGCCAAACCTTTGAGTTAGGCTTTTTCATTCCTAACAATTCAGCTGATCACAAGTATGTGGGTGTGTGGTACAAGAGAATTTCACCTCAAACAGTTGTGTGGGTTGCCAACAGAGAGAATCCGCTTAAAGCGACAGACTCGCAGGCAAGTTTCGAGATCGGCGACGATGGAAATCTGAGGCTTGTGGATGGAAACCAGAGTTTGCTCTGGTCAACCAATGTTCATGTCCAATCAAACACTTCAGTTGCAACGCTCTCGGACAATGGGAACTTAGTTCTTTATAATGATGGTGCGTTGACCGGAGCTTTGTGGCAGAGTTTTGATAATCTCAGTGACACATTATTATCTGGCTCCAGAATTGGTTTTAATGTCAAAACGAGAAAGACCTATGTCCTGACTTCCTGGAAAAGTAACAGTGATCCATCAGTTGGAAATTTCACCCTGGAGGTTTCATCACAATTCAAGCCAGTACAAGTTTTCATACGGATAAATGGATCATCTCCGCACTGGCGATCTGGGCCATGGGCTAGATCGACGTTCATAGGCATACCGGAGATGGACGATTCCTACCAAAGTCCATTTGGTATATCCGAAGATGCAGAGCAGGGAACTATATATTTCACTTTTAACGCGTACAATGGCTCGTCTATGACTCGAATGTTCATTTCATCAGATGGTATTCTCAAATACATGTGGAAGGAAGAAGACAGTGATTGGAATGTCACGTGGATATCACAAAAGAGTTCATGCGACATATATGGAATCTGTGGGCCTTTTGGCGTATGCAAGGCATTTGATTATCCCATTTGTAGGTGTTTGAAAGGGTTTGTTCCAAAATCAAAAGAGGAATGGAACAAAGGGACTTGGACACAAGGGTGCGTGAGGGAAACCGACTTAATTTGTGAGAAAAACACTAGTAGCCCATCTTCAACGGGAGGAAAGAAAGATGGATTTCAAAAGGTTGGTAATCTGAAACTTCCAGATTTATATGAATATGTGGAATCTGCGGACGATGTGGATGCTTGCCAACCATGGTGCTTGGATAATTGTACTTGCAGAGCTTATGCATTTGTGAACGGCATAGGGTGTTTAATCTGGTTACAAGGCCTTGTTGACATTCAGGAGTTTACCGCTGAAGGAGAAGATCTTTTCCTTCGCCTTGCACCGGAAGAACTAGGTGAGAATTATGATACTCTTGAAAAATTCTGCAATTTTGAATTAGAATCCTTTCATTCCCTTATACCTGATTTGTAATATTCTTTGTTTTTTTGTTATTATTTAATTGGTCAGCTGGAGGACAGAAAAACAAGAAGATTATCGTCAGCCTTGCAACCGTTTCTTCTGTTGTGACACTAGTTGCACTATTGATTGGCTTGCATAGGTGGAGAGCTAAGCAGAAGAGTATGTGAATAATTTGGCAGCATAATAATGTCTCTGTTTCTCTTACTCTATCGGCCGCACATTAACTCATAATGGAAATTATAATATAGCAGCTGAATTTTATACTTGTACAGGGAAATTTACTTACAAACTTTATGTGGAGTAGTTTGTGTTCTACGTTTTTGTGCTTGTGAGTCTGATTTTTTGACCCGACAAAAACAGGAAACATTGAGGACACCATGGAGAAGCCTTTTGTTCAGACAAGCGGCGATGTAATATCCAGTACTCAATTTACCACAACACAGGATCCGTCCGAGCTTCCCATGTTTGACTTCAATCGAATTTTAGTAGCCACGGATTACTTCAGTACGGGAAACAAACTTGGCCAAGGTGGATTTGGTCCTGTCTATAAGGTTGTATTCTGTTTTAAGATAAAACTAACGCATTTTGAAGAACTTAAAGATGCAAATGTGAAGGGACTGACGAATATGGGAAGTAATTTGCAGGGTAAACTACAAGATGGGACTGAAATAGCAGTCAAAAGACTCTCAAGTAGCTCAGGACAAGGGATGGAAGAGTTAAGGAATGAGATGATATTAATCTCCAAACTCCAACACAGAAATCTTGTTAAGCTCCTTGGTTGTTGCATTGAGAAAGAGGAGAGATTGCTGATATACGAGTTCATGCTTAACAAAAGTTTGGATAACTTTATCTTCGGTAGGTTTCTTTAATTCTTTCCTTTTCTGTTAGTTTATTATCTGTTAAAGTCGATCTAGCAACCCGCAGGAGAGTTCTAATGCCTATGTGCAACGCATAATCTATTTCGGTATGATTTTTTGTTTTCCTCTGACAAGTCCGCAGTAGTCATTGCCATTTAATACTACTGCTTAAACAACTTCATTTATATTCCTAGCACAGTACAGCTAAGAAACATCTATCTTCTCCCCATCCTAAAGTACATATAGAAAAGACTACACGACATCAATTCATTGACTAATTTTTACATCGTGCATTTATTAGATTCAAGAAGAAGAGCACAACTTAGTTGGACAACACGCTTCAACATTATAAACGGTGTTGCTAGAGGTCTTGTATATCTCCACCGTGATTCATGTTTAAGGGTAATACATCGAGATTTGAAGGTCAGCAATATTCTCTTGGATGAGAACATGAATCCGAAAATATCGGATTTTGGATTAGCGCGCATTTTTGAAGGGACCTTAGATGTCGCAAATACACGCAGGGTCGTTGGAACACTGTAAGCATCCCTTATGTGTTAACATTCATGAATCTGATACTGATAATTATAGAAACACTGATGAAAATTTCTTGTTTCGATTGAGCGCAGAGGTTATATGGCTCCAGAGTATGCCATGGGTGGGATATTTTCTGAGAAATCGGATGTGTTTAGCTTTGGTGTCTTACTACTAGAGATAGTCAGCGGTAGAAAGAACACCGGCTTCCTTTACCAAGATCAGCACCCAAGTCTTATTGCTTATGTGAGTTAGCTTATATTCATTTATCTTAATTTTCCTTAGTTATATTCAAATTCAGCATGACTAGAATAAGAATATATAATGTCAGGCATGGCACCAGTGGTGTGAAGGAAGGGTACTAGAAATGGTGGACAAAGAATTGGGGGATTCATATTCTTCATCAGAAGCAATGAGATGTATACATGTTGGGCTTCTTTGTGTACAGGATCATGTGACTGATAGACTAACCATGCCTGATGTCATTGTCATGCTAAGCAAGGAAACAGATCGTCCTCAACCTAAACAGCCTTTATTTATATTCCAATGCTTGTCAGAAAACGAAATTCGACCACAAAGCGATAGCAATTGCTCTGTGAACGAAGCCACCACATCAATAATTGAAGGCAGATAAGTTGAACATCTATGTATTCCAATCAAGTTTGAGTGCTTGTAAATGCACCAAATGGAGTAAAACTCATTGAGTGCAAGTGGATCTAGAAGAGAAAAGGAGGAGTAGATGGAAAGGTGGAAACCTTTAAAGCTTATGTGTGCTGTGGCGCTACTGTACAAACATGGAGGTCCGATTTATTTAAACCGGAACCACGAGTTCCAGAGCCACAACGCTGGCTCCTCTATCATGCTTTCTTTGAAATAATTAGATATTGTATCCAAAACAAACTAGCAATGATTCCTTCATTGGGTTAATTTTCATTTATAACCAACGAATAATTGCCCCAGTATTGCGTCTTTCATACCCAAATATTGACGAGCCTCCACTTGATATGATATTGTCCGTTTGAGGCCTAAGCCTTTAGGTTTTTACTCTTAGGCGTGACCTTATAAATTAATAAATAGGCTAAATTACTGTTTTCGTCTCTGAAGAATTAAAAAAAAAATTTCTAGAAAAAAAAAAGAAAGAAAGAACGGGAGAACGAAAGAAAAATCAAAGAAAATTTCTTGAGTGCCATTATATACTTTTGAGAAAAGTGAGTAATAACTATAGGTGGCTTTCCTATTCATCTATCTCATGTGTTGAGATACCCATTAGAATGCCCACACGTTCGAGTTCACGTTAATCTAGAGATACGTTGAGAAAGAACCGTGGTGTTCTTAGAATTTAAGAGCATAAGACGGTGTTAAAGGAGTTCAAACTTTACGTCTTAATCGAACGACGGTCAAATCCTGATTCATTTCTTTAATATCTTTGTAGTTAAATTAACATGAAATAATGATCACAGTAAATTTTAATTTATGTGATTCGATTGATACCACGCTTTCGCACAAATTTTTTTTAAAAATCCGGTTTTAGAAACCAACAGTTTTTAGCTTCGGCATACTGATATTGGAGATAATCAGTGGTACAAAGAATAACGGCTTCCCCCAATACGACCAACACCTAAACCTTACTGCTTATGTGAGTGACTGAGTTCATATTTAAGTTTTCGTTGTTTGGTCAGTATGTTTGACAATACCTTGATTACTTTGTCCTAGACAAAATTTCAAAATAAATAAATAAATAAATAAATAAATTTCAAGTAACTACTTCCATGAATTATTCTGTTCCTATATGAAAAGGGAGTATGTAAAGTTTAACAGCAGTAGATATTTATGTATGACATTCTCTTTGTCCCCAAACTAATGTTGCTTGGTAAATAATAATTTTCAATGCATGTTATAATTTTCAACATCCATGGCCTTCATTTTGAACCTTTTCAAATATGAACTGCGATTATAATTGTGAAGTGAGAAGAATGGAAGTCTCATTAAGGGGCTTGACCGTTGCTAATTGCTATCAAATCTAATGAGACTACCGAAAAACTGAAACAAAGCCCAACAAAGAAGAATGAAAATAGTTATGATGATGAAGATTTTTTTTTTTTTTTTTTTTCAACACGAACTATTGCTATCGTCATGAGAAAAATGTGGTTACTTTTTCCATCTACCCTTATTGGCCAATTACCCCACACACACAAAAAAAAAAAAGGATTTTTGAACTTTTTCAAATATGAACTACGATTATTGTTGCGAAATGAGAAGAAAGGAAGTCTATTTAATGGGCTTGACCGTTGCTATGAAAGCTAAACTTTGTCTTTTCAACAAGGAATGATTACTCGAAAGTTTCTTTTGTAGGTCTAATTTACTGATAGTGTTAGTTTTTTTTTATTATTAAATAAAGTTAAAATCACATTATATTAAAAAAATATACATAATAGACAGTTTTAATACATATAAAACGGCTGAAAATAGATAATTACTCGTAATTTAGTTTTTTAGTCTTACCAAAGAAGCTCCCTTCTTACTTGCGTCATTTGCAAATAGAGATGAAAGTTCGGGCCGCCGGTCTTGCCCTAAATGAGAGAGGAACGACTCAGCTTGAAATGCTTAGGGCTGGCTCGGACCGAAATTTTATATAAGTTATTTAAAAAAAAAAACAAAAAAAACTTAAAAAGGAAGGCATTTGGGCAGGCCCGACCTACTCCAAATAAACATTTAGTGGATGTTTGGTTCATAAATTCAGAATAATGATTCAGAACTATTCTCATTTTACACGTGTTTTTTGTGAGAGAAAAATACTGTAAAGAAATATAAATCATGATTCAGAATCTAGGACAAATACAAAAAATAAACATCATCTTAGAATCAAAATCTTAATTTGGCTCAACAGTGACAGGCTTCGAACTTGTCTATTTAGCCTAGTCAAAATTTACAACTCTTTTTGTTTTTTTGTTTTTTTTCCCCCTTAAAGTCTAAACTTACGTCTCTATGTGCAAATGAAACGATTTTTTTTCCCTAACCTTAATGCTAATTACCCATAAATAAAAGGAGAAAGAGAGGCAGAGCTTTTTTTTTTTCTTTTTTTTTTTTTTTTAAATATCTCAGCCATGGTAGCTGACAGCTTTCCTGTTATATATTTGTTTGGTATTAAATACGGGAATATGGTTGTTGTCTTATTTTGATCTATTTGCCAACTAGAAAACCTTTGGATGCCCTGTTTTTCTTTTTTCTTTTATTTTTTTGCTATAAAAGTCAAGGGTTATAAGGAAAGCAGGGGAACATACGTACATTAGAAATTTTGTAATTTAATTAGGTAGAAAATTAGTTGAATTTTGTTTCTTGACCATCTTTTTTAATAAATGACCGAAAGTTTTTATTTATATACAAATGAACGAACTTTTTCTACTTTATGAAAATCATCGTTTTCTACGGATGTTAATTCACTCACGGTTAATTAATTATTAACTTAGACCCTGCGGTCAATAATGATTGACAGATTTATTATTAATTTTCTAATGCTTTATCATTAATAAACTTATAATTTGTTGATTGAAATTTATAAAATTAATCAATAATAAAATAAACTCAATCAACAATAGACTAGCCAATTAATAATTGTCATCTAAGGGTTTTGATCTTGATCTGCACAATGGTGGGAACCTATGGTGGTGGCGGTATTGTCTTCTCACGGTGATGGTGGCAGTGCGCAGGTTTCACATGCCACTATTGGGGCAACACTCCGGTATCATCATGCATCTCTTGGCCTCTGTTGTTTGTTTTGATGGCTCTTTCGTTAGTCTTCTCATCATTTTCAAAGGCTTTGGCAGCAATCTTCGGAGTTTTTCTTCGTTGTTTGATTTTTAATATATCAGTTTTATCCAAATTACTTGTTGGTGTATTTATTTTGCTTTCTAGTGTTATGTTGTGTTTTAAGGGTTACCGCTCCTACTCAATTTTTCTTTTTCAAAAAAATATTACCCCTTAAAATTTTAAGATTTTACACTTAAATTTCTATTAAAATATATTAAGTCCCTAGTGAGATATAATATATTTCTTTATGTCCCTACACTACTTTTTATCAACGCTAACTTTTCATATTATTTCATGTTATTAATTTGTTAAAAAAAAAATTAGTTAAGCTTTATTAAAGTGAAAGACTAACTCCGTTATTAGTTTTGTTGGTCTTTGAGCCATGGGTTCCTCAATCTCAGTGATCGTAATTTTCCATTAATTGTATAAGTTCTTTATAATTAAAGAGTCATGTCGATCACTGGTGTACCTAAAAATGGATATCCCGTTTCAAAACTTGATACACGTTTATTTCAGTTTCGCTTGATCCTTGTTTGCTAGTGTAGCTTGTTGTCTACGGGGTTGTTATTGCTTGTACGTTGAAGCCTTGTGGGTCACAATTTATTTTTGTATCGTCTTATTTTGAAATTTATTTATTTTTTCTTATTAAAAAAATAGAGAGATGATCTCATATCCATGATGTCATTTATCTTTAATTGTTCCCACCTACAAGTCCATCTTTAGTCTCGATCAATTTTTTCCCCGTTCCAACTCTGAAACTGCGTGTTTCTCATGGCCATGGTCTACACAAAGAAACAAGGAACGCCAAGAAAATAGCTAAGGCTAAATTCCCTCTGCTTTCCTATTTTGTGGGTAACCTTGTGCGCTTTCCTTTCCTTATCAAATACTAAATGTCTTCCACGCCAAGAAACCCAAATAAGTTCACCACCACCCCCCACCTAATGCCTTTCACAATGAAGAAATCTCAGGAGAGTGAAAAGCACTAGTTTGTTCAACAACATGAGGGGTTTAACAAAGAGATGGTCTTTTGCCATCTGTTGCCTCACTTTCTTCACCACTCTCTTCCCAATCTCGCTCTCTGTAGATACCTTATCTTCGACCGAAAGTCTCACCAATAACCGGACCCTCGTCTCCGCCAGCGAGGTCTTCGAGTTTGGCCTTTTCAGGTCTGGCAGCAAAGGATGGTACTTGGGCATTTGGTACAAGAAAATCTCCACCGAAACATACGTTTGGGTCGCAAACAGAGACACCCCTCTTCTGAATTCCTCAGCAACTCTCAAGTTCGACGATCATGGAAGCCTTGTCCTTCTCGATCCCTCCGGGAACAACACGTGGTCGGCGAATCAAACCCGAACAGCACAGAACCTGGTTCTGCAGCTTTTAGATTCCGGCAATCTCGTCGTCAGAGAAGAAAACGACGATGACCCAGAAAATTACTTGTGGCAGAGCTTTCGCTATCCTACGGATACTCTGTTACCGGGTATGAAGCTCGGATGGGACTTAAAACCGGTTTCGAAACGTACTTGTCGTCGTGGAAAACCACGAGCGACCCTTCAACGGGAGACTACTCTTTCAAGCTCGATCCCCGCGGATTCCCGGAGATTTTCCTGAGAAACAATCAGGTGATAAAATACCGTAGCGGGCCTTGGAACGGGAATAGATTCAGCGGAGTACCCGAAATGGCGCCGGTAAAGGGTATTCAATTCAGCTTTGTTGACCGCGAAGATGAGGTTTATTACACGTTTTCCATAAGCGACAATTCTCTTCTGTCTCGTTTGGTGGTCGGTCCGTCTGGAGTTCTCGACCGGTTCACATGGATCGAGAGCAGCCAAACATGGAACAAGTTCTGGTACGCTCCTAAGGACCAATGCGACGACTACAAAGAGTGCGGTCCATACGGCGTTTGCGACGCGAACGCTTCGCCGGTGTGCAAGTGCCTGAAGGCGTTCGCGCCGAAGAATCCGCAGGCGTGGGAGCTGAGAGATGGGTCGGACGGGTGCGTTAGGAGGACGGAGTTGGGGTGCAACAGTGACAAGATTTGGACGGCGAAGAACGTCAAGTTACCGGAGAGTTCGAGCGCTTTCGTCGACCGGAACATGAGTCTGGAAGAGTGTAGGAAGCTTTGTCTGGAGAATTGTTCATGCACGGCTTATGCCAACGCCGACATTGAAAATGGAGGGACTGGGTGTGTCACATGGAGCGGTGAGCTAATTGACATCAGGGACTATGCTGAAGGTGGACAAGTTCTCTACGTCAGGTTGGCTGCTGCTGATTTAGGTAATTTTCTCCTTCATTCTAAACTTTACGGCGCAGGTTGGAATTCATGCCATTTAAACCTTTTACACATTTTGTTACAATTTTCTGATTTCGGAATCCATGTTAGTTTGAGGCTTAAGCACTATTAGATCATAATCACGTCAGTTTTGAAAATTATCGAATTCAATAATTAGATTTCTAGGCTTTCTTATTGGACTTTCAAGTAAGTAAGAAATGCAAGGGAAAATGGCAAAATGGGTTTAATTTATAACCATAATACATAATAACTTCTTTTTTTTTTTTTTGACTATTCATAATGCATAATAACCTTGAGACAATGTTCCTCTGTTTTTCTTTTGGGATAGAATAATCATTTCTCGATTGGCTTCTTAACCACCCTATTTAGATAGTCAATAGGCTAATTAAATGTGAGCAGAATAGTCCAAAATAGATTTCACCAATAAAAAAGAAAAATTGTAGGTTAAAGGGCTGGTCACTGAAAAGGTCCCAATGCAAAATGCCAAGTAGATATCCACCACCACCACCACCACCACCAAGACCAAGACCAAGACCTTAGAATATTGGACATATATATTCTATAAAGTTTTTAAATAATTACGTGATATATAATAATATATAGTACTTTGATTTAAAGCGTTTTTTAACCTTATTTATTTTATCAATTTAAATTTAAATTTTAAATTTTATTATAATAAAAAAAAATTATAAAAAATTACATTTAATTTTTTTACTATAAATTACATTTTATTTTAAATTAAAAATTTAAATTACCAGACAAAACAACTTACTTTTTCATATGGGACTCACTAGTGTAAACTTCTGGTGCATATCCCAACGTTCATGGCTCGGCCGACGTTGTTGACTTTTGGGAGATTTTGTCGGGTCCATAGCGGAGACCTGGTGGTCCTTTCCAGTATTCCTATGGATTTTACAAAACATTCGGCAACGAACAAGGTGTGAAACACTGCTATTAGTCTTATAAACAGTTTAAAATTTTCAGGCGGGACAATAATTAGAGAAAATGCTTTTGGCTAGCTTTAATAAAAAATTAAAAATTTTAAAAGGAAATGCTTATACACGTCAGACACCTTTTAATTTTTAATTTTCTATATTCTGGGTCCAGCCATCGAGATGGGATGGGAAAAACACCTGGTACCCTTTTTCAAAAAGTTGTGTAGATAATTCTTTTTCTTAGCTTTTCCTTTCTTCGGTTCTTTTCATACGTAATATCACAGAGAAGAAGATTAGAAGAGAATTTAATTTGTAATTTTTTTAACCTCTTTGGGGCCTAGAAGTCTTGGTAGTATTGAGTGTATATTTTGACGGATGAGAACGATTGGGAAAAAAATGAACGGAGATTTATGTAGTTTTGGTGTAGTATTTGTTTATATATTTTGGGTAGAGAGAAGAATTAGGCAATTAGCTACCAAGAGAAGTACATATTATGGTATCGTTTATTTTATCACCGATTTGAGTTTTCAGTTTTAAATTTTTACAGTAAAAAGTTATTAAAAAATGTCACATCTAACTTTTTCTGTTACAGTAAAAAGCTCTCAAAAAATGTCATGATCTCGTTCCTTTCACTGATTTGAGTTTTCAGTTTTAAATTTTTACAGTAAAAAACTATCAAAAAATATTACATCTAACTGTTTTTACTACAGTAAAATAATTAAAAAAAATGTCACATCTCAATTCAAATTAAAAACTCGAATCCGTAAAGTGAACGAGGCCTATAATTATTGTTTCTAGAAGTGGGAAGATTCATTTTCAACCTTTGAAATTAAACTAATGTATTTTGAGAAATTTAAGTATAAGGAAATAAAAGTCTTGTCACGAAAAGTTGTCAACATAAGATATTTAAAGAAATATAATAAATAATCTTCAATTATAAAAAATATATTTATTTTAACAACTCCGTTATTTAGAATTCAAATTTAAGTTTAAAATTTAAATTGGTATTTATGAGAGGAAAATTCAAGCACAATTAAAATAATTAACAATAGTTTAACAACAACTAAAATTGTTAATTTTAGAATTCACTTGTTCTTAAATTTTAATAATATGGATTGCTGTTAACAGTCTAATAGTTTCAGATTCTATTTTTCTCTTTCTTCAATTTTAATCTTAAAAATGTCATAATTTTTTCATTTTAATTCTGATTGAGATGATTTTATTTTAATGCGTTTATAATGAAGAGGGGAACAAATTTCTAACCACATCGTATATTTTTAGTGTCATTTATAATGAGATTTTATAAGATTTGTTATAAAATTTTAACGACAATTTTAACACTTTACTAAACACAATTTGAATTTTATTTTTAATTTAAATTATAATTTATTTACATATCTAAATAATAATTTAAATCACAGTTTAAATAATTAAAATTAAAATTCTATAGTTTTAAAAAAAAAAGTTTAATTTTTTACTATTTAAGTTGTTGAATCAAAAAATTCAAAGTTCTTAAAATTAAAAATGGGGTTTGGTAGTTCATAAAGCTTATTTTGAATTTCTTAAATATTCTTGACATTAATGCATCCCACTGTGTCGCCATCAAGTCTTTGTTCAGTAATAATCAAACTTAGCTGGTCACCTACAAAGATGTAGCAAATGTGATTTTGATTCCTGTAAAAAGTTTGTGGGGTCCACTAGGCGGTGGGTTAGGTGTTCTTTTAATAATGTTTCCCCGTTAAGGGGTGTCTTCCTGGGATCAATTTGGTTTGATTAGCAAAAATTTGGTTTTTGTTTATTAATAATATTGTCTCATTGTCTTTCGTCACCTTTCTATGTAGTTTCATTGGTATAGGTCAAAATACAAACTAAATGGAATTGGAAATGGCTGCAAGTTCTTTTCTAGTGTTCACCACATCTTCAAGATATTTTCACTCTTTTTTTATAAGCGAGAATAATAAGTTCTTCATCACCTCTCAATAAAAAAAATAGACTACTGATAATCTTTTAAATTTATATCAAAATTTGACACTTCTGCATATATTTTTTAATATGATATTATTTAGACTAATTTAACGATTAAAAGACTGAGACTACTAATAGAATAGACTATAAGAGAAACTCTCTTAACTTTTTCTTTCGTATTTGTTTGACAACTTTTCATGGAAGAAGTACATGAATTAATGCCAAGATAATGTAAGAGAAAAAATTCTCACTTTTATTTATGAAAAAAGTTATGATTAATTAGACAATAAAACAGTACTTCTAGTTCTACAATAAGAACTATTTTTTTTTTTCCCCTCAGTGTCGGTAAGAATAGTGTTGTTTTAGATATTACATCATTTTCAATTGTTTGAGTGTGCACATAAAAATTGGCAACACGTGACATAAAACTGTTCAATCATAAATCTAACCATTCAGAAAGTTAATCCACTGAAATATCAGTTTCCACCGATAATGAAAAAGAACGATTCCAACCGTTAGAAATTAATTTCCACATCTTCCTGTGTCTTCTATCATGCTGATGTACTGTATACCTTTATTGTTCACAAGAAAATATTAACCTCACCAAACTGTTACTTCAGAAAATGATTGGACGCCAAAGAAAATAATCATAATCGTGGCAGTTGCTGTTGGTATCTGCATTCTATTATCAGTACTATTTGTCGTGTGGAGGAGGAAGGCTAAAGAAAATACAGAGACTCGAGGTACCAATAAACTCTCAACAAATGCATGAAAATTGGAGTCGTATAACAATTTTTTTTTTTTTTTTTGTGGTTACTTAATTCATTAATTTGTTGATTTAAAATAGGTCCACGTGAAAAGAGCCAGGATTTACTGTTGAATGAAATGGTCAATTCAAAGAGAGAGGGCTACTCGGATGAAAGGGATAAAGATGAGCTAGATTTTCCGTTGTTCGATTATCGTACAATGGCAGTGGCTACGAATAACTTTTCTGATGAAAACAAACTGGGACAAGGTGGTTTCGGCTGTGTTTATAAGGTAAACCATGTTCTTGACAATTGCCAATAAATCATAGTTGCAACCTTAGATAATCGATCTCCAATGCAAGTGCTAATATTAATGCTATCTTTGTCAATACTTTGTGTGAAAATAGCATATTTGATGTACTCCAATGCATAATGCTATTCCAAATCTCATATCTAGTTTTTCTCATAATCCTCAAGCTTTAAAACTTGTAAAATAAACTTTAATATTAAAGTAATTTTGGAAGAAGAATGTTGATGATTAAATGAAAAAGCTGATGTATCAACTAATAAACAATCAAATACTAAATTTCACATCAGCTAACTTTTAAGGTAAATTTGCCACCATGTTTAGTATTACCAAATTTAACATAAAAATAGTATTGGATTGGAGAGCTGTTTTTTCACTTATATGTCAAAATTTGACATTGACATATTAGTTTGATGGAGATGCTGAAAAAGGCAAAGGTGACTGACATAATCAATGTTTTGTCAAACCAGGGTATGTTAGTAGAAGGGCAAGAAATAGCTGTGAAGAGGCTCGCAAAGAACTCCGCCCAAGGGATTGAAGAATTCAAAAACGAGGTCAGATTGATTGCTAAGCTTCAACACTTTAATCTGGTCCGTTTACTTGGTTTCTGCATTGAGATGGACGACAAGATGCTGATATACGAATACATGGAAAATAGAAGCTTGGATTCTATTTTATTCAGTGAGTCCTTTGACTTGATCTTTTAGTAGAGTTATATTTCTTTACAAATTGAATGCTTGAGATTTATGATTATACTAAAAACATAAATGCAGATAAGGCAAAAAGCTCTTTGCTTGATTGGCAAAAGCGCTTCAATATTATTTGTGGAATTGCTCGTGGGCTTCTTTATCTTCACCAAGATTCGCGATTTAGAATTATTCATAGGGACCTCAAGGCGAGCAACATCCTGCTTGATAGAGAAATGACCCCAAAGATATCAGACTTTGGAATGGCAAGAATGTTTAGTAGGGATCAGACTCAAGCAAACACAATAAGAGTGGTGGGAACATAGTGAGTATCAAAATAAGCTCTTACCTTAATACAATCTACATTTCTAACTCCAATAACCCAACAAATCTTCACTCCATATTTTTAATTGATGTGCAGTGGATATATGTCTCCTGAATATGCAATGGACGGGCTCTTCTCAGTGAAATCTGACGCCTTTAGTTTCGGTGTTCTGGTGTTGGAGATTGTTAGTGGTAAAAAGAACAGGGGATTTTATCATGCAAACAGTGAACTAAACCTTCTAGGACATGTGAGTTAATAGAATAACTTGTGCATTGTAATCTTCTTTTTTTATGGCTCATTTTATTTACATCAATTTCATGTCCAAATTGTTGCAGGCCTGGAATCTATGGAAGGAAGGAAAGGCGTTGGAACTCGTAGATTCATCAATTGGTGACTCATACTCTGTCTCTGAGGTGTTGAGGTGCATACAAGTCGGCCTCTTATGCGTCCAAGAGCGTGCAGAAGATAGACCTAATATGTGCTCTGTGGTTTTGACGCTGGGTAGCGAGACTGCAACAATGCCTCAGCCTAAAAACCCCGGTTTTAGCCTCTGCAGGACTCCAGTTGACACCAATTCATGGTCGAGCAAGCAGGAAGATCAATCGTGCACTGTGAACCAAGTCACAGTCACAGTGATAGATGGCAGGTAGAAGCTACGTCCTTGTTAGACGTGTATGTTTTTTCACTATACATCTTGTGTAAGGAACCACATTTTTCTGTACATATTGTTCCACAGAATCTTCCTACAGTTTTTGAGTTCCATAGATTGTCAAAGCATAAGATTTATTTTAATTTGATTTGTTTAGATCAGTAAATACGAGATACTTGAAGTTTCAAGAGAAGCATCTTTTCCTACTCCACAACCCTTTGCATTACAGTAATGAAGTTGATTGAGATTGGAACTGATGAAAGTAGTAACAATTGAAGTTGACATAGTTAACCAGCAAAAAAAAAAAAGAAAAAAAGAATGAAGTTGAGTTGCAGAGCAAAGATGAGTTTATACTCAACTCTGTTTACCAGTAAATACCAAACACTAAAACTATTCTCAAAGATGAGGTGTACACTTGAATTCTTTCACAAGTTAAAAAGCTCTTTCTCATGTCTATGTGACTGTGTCATGAGAACATGGAAAATGCAGGCACCGTGAAAGCACCGGTTCCCCGCTAAAGTTGAAACTTACGACGTTTTAGAACCATGAATTGACTTGGAAACAAAGGCTTGTTGTGAAACTGATGATAAGCGAGTGTTGTGGTGCCTGGTGGGCATAAGGAGACTAGAGGCCCAAAACTAAGAGGGTGCATCCAATTTCCACACGAGCCTCCGACCATGTCGCATCTAGCTCAAAGATTTTTCATTGATTTTTGATTTTCTTGTAGAAAGATTAATTTGAAAATATAAAATATGCATCACCCAAGTACAAACATTAGTGATGAAGGTTAATCTTTGATTTGCTGTAAAAACAAAGCCAAATTATGGAACTCTGACTTTCCAAATTCAATGTGAATATCTCAATATCAAACTCGTTGTGTTCTTGATCACAGACCAGATTCTTCAGTCACATGATCAGACAACAAATGGAATTTCGTCGGCTTTTAATCTTATATCCTCTGTTGCTATCTTCAACCTCAACAATCTCCATTGAAAGACACCTTGAGAGAAAGCCAGGTTTACTTGGGAATTTAGTACAAGAATCTCCAGCTAACAGTTGTCTGGCTGGCCAACAGAAACAGCCCAATTGTCAGTTCTTTCGGGAGATTATCGTTTACAGTTTTTCGCTTTACAATAACAAGTCAAGTAAGGCCAAACTTCCGTGATGGTAGTGAAGAACTCCACATACAAATGGCGTGACAAGAGCTAAGAATGCGTGATAGATAAAGTATTGGACCTTAAACATTTCCTTTTGCTCAAAAGAAAAGAAGAAAAATAAGCTCCGGAGCTAGTTACAAATGTTTCTTTCATATTTCAGAAATCATACCAATTAGGAACTTTAAATAATAGCTTTACGCTCCACTTTTGAGTCGACCAAGAGTGTAACTAGAATTAGAGAAGTCATTATTAATTAGTGTAATGAATGTCTTTTAAATAGGAAGTTGGCGTTTTAGTCTTTTGTCATCATGACTTTCCAAAGATTATGAGTCCCTGAAAAAGACCATCTGGGTAGGTAGATAAAAAATGAAAACATTACCAAATATTCTCTCATAACATAATGGCAACCACAAATGCTTGGAACTCATACACTATATGTTGCACCAGCAATTTTGCGGCACATTAGTGATCTTTTTAAGCTTCAATATAACTACTTCAGACGTGGAAACTCTGGAATGAAGGGAAGCCATTTGATCTAAATGTACAAATGGTGGGATCATATTGTTCTGTGAATGAAGTCATAAGATGGATCAAAGTACGCCTTTTGTGCGTATAACAACATGCGGAAGATGGGCAATGATGTCTTCTGTTTTGCTCATGCTGCGTAACGAAATTTCAATGATTCCGTGACCAAAAGAGTGTGGCTTTGCACCAAACATTATAGCTCAATCAACGGATCACACAGAGAAGGCCTATTGGGTCTTATCTACAGTAAATTATTGGAGCAGTTGAATACTAATTTTCCTCTCCTGTCTATTTTTCCAATTGTGTACACAGAACTAAGTCCAAATTAGCATTTAAAAAAAAAAAAAAAAAAATCATGTATCTATTATGTGATACGCGTCACTCTGTCTTATAGATGTTGGCAGGTATTTTCGTTACCGGGATGAATCAACTATCTTCTCGATCGTTTCCGGGATGAATCAACTATCATCTCGAAGGGGACAAAGAAGTTGACAAAATGACCGGGCCAACCTAAACAAGCGACAACGGCATTCACATAGTCGGAGGTTTTCGTCTCCTACTCTCCTTTGGCACAGTAATTTTCAGTTAGGATGCGTACTCTGCAATAATTGGTTCCTACTTCATTTTGTAGAAATGGCCACGAGGGGCTAGTCAAGCTTTCTCTATCACAAAGAGCCTTCCTGGAAGGAGAAAAGTCTTTATTTCAGAAAGAGTGAAAAAAGAGGAACAGGGGAGAAGAGAGACGCATGCTCATTTATTTCACCGATTTGAGTTTTTAATTTTAATTTTAAAAAAATAGTAGAAAATAGGCCAATATGAAAAGTTTAAGAAAGTATATAGGCCAATTTTTAGTTATAGAAATTAATAGGTCATAACTTGTCAAGTTATGGTTCATAACCAGATAAGTTATAGACAAACTTGTCAAGTTATGGTTTATAACCGGACAAGTTATGGACAATTATGAATAATAACTTGTCAAGTTATAGTTCATAATCAGACAAGTTATGGATGAAAATAATAATTTGGCCTATTTATTAACTTATGTAAACTATTGACCTATTAATTTTAATTCATCTCAAATTTTGGCCTATTTTCCTCTTTCTCCATTAATTTTATTACAGTTAAAAGTTTTCATAAAAAATCACATCTAACTTTTCTACTATAGTGAAAAACTCTTACATGAAATTACATATTAGTTCAAATTAAAAATTTGAATTCACGAACTGAATGAGGGCGTAAAGAAGCCTTTTCTCTCAATATCTCGCTTTCAAGTTTTAATATTATTCTTTTTCTCTCTTATTATCTGCTTCCACAATTCTTCAGCAGTTGATGACACCTTAAAACCAAACCAAACTCTCCTAGACACCGGCCAAACTCTGGTCTCCACCCGCAAAAAGTTTGAATTAGGCTTTTTCAGCTCACCGAATTAGTTATGTACATAACCAATGCATTGTTTATTGGAAAGCTATCTTCTAACACTGAATATGAATTAGTTACATTTTTTTTTTTTATTGTTCTCTTTCAATGCAAGTATTGACTATTCTACGCTTTCAAAAAAAAAAAGAAAAGCTTTCCAAGTCCGAAGCACGCAAATTTGAAAATGTCCTGTGAAATCTTTTTTCGTATTGCATTGATCAAGTTGACCAAATATAGATGGACACATGACCTTCCTGATGAGTGGGCTTTGACTTTTTCAACGGATGGTGCTAAATCTGTCAAGAAAGCAATTTTTTGTTTGTACAGTATTTATATTGATGGTGTGTTTACTTATCTCATATTTGTTTATTTATTATTATCTTAAAATGTGAATAAAATTGTGTGAGCCTTACACTAAATTAAGGTTGAGAAATGTGATTAACACTCTTATAACTTTACGGGCTCGACACTCTTAATCTTAATTATAAAGTTAAATTACCACATTGCCCCTAATTTTACTTCTATTTAGGGATAAAAAATAGTAAACATATGAAAGTGGTGTGTTGTGCATTCTTTTTCACCTAAATCTTTATTTTCTACCACAGTTTTCGCGTTTCTTTTTTTTTTTTTTTTTTCCCCAGATGAATTTCTTTTCTTTTTCAATCCACTAGATTTGGAGTTTATTTATATTCTTTTATTTTTTTCTTCTTCTTCTTCTTCACGCAAACCTTCCTCTTGTGAAATGAAACATCGTTTGCATCTTACAAATTGTATATATTCTTCCTCCCTCTGGATCATGTTTGTCAATTTGGTTTAAGAATGTGTACCTTTTTATAAATAATCATGAAGATTATGTTTATTATTATTTTTGCTCTGATTATGTTTATTAATTTATTATTAAACATACAAATTATTGTTTGAATTGAAAAAATAAAATTAAGTTAGGGGTATACAAGTAAATTTACAATAGTTCACCCCAATATGAATAGGATTCATTGTGATTCTGATTCTCATTCTTGCAATTGTTTAGTTCACTGATTTGAGTTTTTAATTCAAATTGAGATGTGACTTTATGTGAGAACTTTTTACTGTAGTAAAAAAATTAGATGTGACTGTTTTTGATAACTTTTCACTGTAACAAAACTTGAATTCTAAACTCGAATTAGTAAAATAAACAGGAATTTTGATTTATCACTCTGAATTATATCTATTCTGACTTATGACCACTGATTCTTGTCCACTTTCATTACGTGTAAGTAAATATGCTATAAACCTCATTCAATGTTTTCCTTGCCGTGATGCGTCAACTTTCTCCGAGGGAGAAATATACTATTGTCGTGTTGACGCAACGACAGTAACGGAGAAAAATGAAACCACAAAAGTCAATTCCAGGCCCACCTAAAACGAAGCGACAATTGCATTCAAATGGAAGGAGAGAACAGAGAAGTCTTTCAGACTGGGAAAAAAAAGGAACAGAGGAGAAGGGAGACCAAGAAAAGCCTTTTCTCTCAATATCTCGTCGTACTCTAATTCGAATTCATATAAACTATACGTAATCATTGAAGATGGTTGTAATCATATTCTTCTTCTCTCTTATTATCTGCTTCCACAATTTTTTAGCAGCTGATGACATCTTAAAACCAAATCAAGCACTCCTAGACACCGGCCAAACTCTGGTCTCCGCCGGCGAAAAGTTCGAGTTAGGCTTTTTCAGCCCACCGAATTCCAAGAACCGCTATATAGGAATATGGTTCAAGAACGTAGCAGACCTCACAGCCGTCTGGATCGCCAACAGAGATGGCCCACTCACAGACTCTTCAGGTGTTCTTAAACTCACGGAAACCGGAAATATAGTAATCATCGACAACAAAACAGAGGACCTCATGTGGTCCTCAAATTCATCAGCAAAAGATCCACATTTGCAGCTCTTAAGCACAGGAAACCTCGTGGTTAAAGATGGCAGTAACGGAAACTATACATGGCAGAGTTTCGACCATCCATACGATTCGCTCATAGCGGGTATGAAGCTGGGTTGGGACTTTATAACGGGTCAAAGTTGGAAGCTAACCTCCTGGAACAGCCTCCAAGATCCATCCACAGGAAGTTTCACGTACGAAGTAGTTCCTCATGGGCTTCCTCAGGTACTTTTGCGCAGAGGCATAGATATCGTGTGCAGAAATGGGCCTTGGGATGGTGTCCGATCAGGCGCAGATCCGCCCCTCCAAGATGTCCCGATCTTTAAACCCAACTATGTTGCCAACGGAACCCACGTGTACTTTACCTTCGACAACGTGGAAAATTCCACGGTTACCAGGTTCTGGTTAAATCCATCGGGGTCTCCTGAGCAATTCCGGTGGAACCATGCCAACGGCAAGTGGGTTAGCATCTACTCGGTGCAGAGAGACGATTGCGACACATTTGAGCGTTGTGGTCCTAATGGTTTTTGTGACAGCGGTAACACCCCGGTTTGCCATTGCCCAACTGGGTTTGTTCCAAAAGTACCGGAAGACTGGGCTGTGATGGATTTCACCGGCGGATGTGTGATAAAGACACGCTTGAACTGTAGTGCAAGCGAGGGGTTCAAGAAGTTCTCACGGTTGAAATTGCCGTATGGTTCGGAGTTTACAGTGAACGGGACGGCGGTGAGGAAGGAGGACTGTGAGTTGATTTGCAGGAGGAATTGCTCGTGTGTGGCTTATGCCGTGGCTCGGGTTGGTGGCTGTGTGGTGTGGTCTGGGGAGTTGATTGATGTTAGAAGTTTCAGCTCTGGTGGGCAAGATCTGTACGTTAGAATGGCTGCTTCTGAATTTAGTAAGTTTAAATCTGTTTTTTAGTTTGTATACAGAGAAGTGTAACAGAAAACTTATGCTAATTTCTACAAATCTAAGTTTGAAGTACATGGCAAGTTCAGTAAGTCTGATGGAGTCTGGATTTTAGGCCTTTGTTTTCGGTTTTTTTTTTTTTTTTTTAATTTTATTTTGGATGAAAGTAGTCTGGTAGATGTTTTGAAAAGTCATTACCAAGTACCAAACCCGCGTTAATTGACATTATATTACACTTTTTAGACCTTATATATTCTTCTTTTCTTTTAAATATTTATGTTCCATGGAAAGAACGCAAATGAGTTCTTTTTTTCCTTTAGTGTTTGTTTATAAAATTAAGACTGATTAGTATCATAAATGGCCCTTAAATGTTTTACCTGTTTTAATATGCCCCGCAAATCTTGAAAAAAAGATTTATTTCACCACTAAATTATGAAAAATGGTTCAAAACAACCTATGAATTAATGTTATTTCATAAATATCGCGTGAAGTATTGATTTTGTATCAACTTACCTCTTGATTTTAAAATAAAAGCACAAGTTGATCTAAAATCAATTGTGGGGTATTTATAAAAATATAAGAAATGTTACGTTATCATTTTGTTAGTTTATAAATATATTGAGTATTTTGAAATTGTAATGACTGAGAAAATCCAAGACTTTAAATAATATAATTTATTTATTTAAGCCAAGGATTTTCCTAGAAAATATTATGTGACTGAAGGATTAATGGAATCAATATCTGTATTCCTAAATTCTATAGCAGATTTCATGTTAAGTTCATGTTTCGATCAAGTAAATTTGATCGATAAATTCTCGCCGTATTTTAAGGCGGAATAATTTTTAGTATAAGTATAGTTTGAGAATCTTAATTTCAAGAATCTCCAAGCACAACACGATGTTAGCAAAAAAAAAAAAAAAAAAACACACCGACATTTTAAAAGAAGAGAAAATCCTTAATTGCCGATACGCTAGGTTAAAGTCACAAGGTAAATACCCATAGCGGAAGGGTACAATGTGAGCTCGGGAGTTGACACCGTCGAAAACAACGTCATTCCCGAGATAGAATCTTTGAGAAGTTAGATTTTGAATTTGTTCACTAGAATTTATTTCAAGACTTGAAAACAGCTCGAAATATTACGCGAAAAGAATGTAAAACAATATTGAATTATTCAAAATTAATATTGGACCGTAAGTAATAGATTAAATTACGTGAGCAAAATTAATTACCTCTAATCAAGAAAATTTAATCTGTTTAGAGAAAATAATTGAGGATAAGATCAGGCATGTAATCTTGTCTTAATTAGACACTATATATAGTGAAATTTTTAGGCTTCTATCATTTTCTCTCTCTTGCTCACGTTCACGCTCACTCTCTCTCTCTTCTCTTACGTTTTCTCACAAAACCCTCAATGGCCAAATACTCAAGTTGAGATTCCGACCTCCGTTTTCGACACCGCCGGTGTCAATAGAAAGATCTCGACGAGCTGAGTTCAATGACATGCGGCACGACCTCTAACTCCGCCGGAATCAGCCGCAATCGCCGGCGGAAGTTCTGAAATGACCATTTTCTTCCCGTCGTGATATCTCCGCCATCCGACCTCCGATTGAGATGATTCCAGTCCCTATGGACTCAGTGCAGTGAGACGAAGAAAACCCATCCATTTTCATAGCTCAATGATGGCCGGAGCACCGCCGTCCGTGGTGGCCGGAATCGCCTCCGCCGCCGCCGTTGTTCATCTCTCTCCAGGCCGTCGTGGATGCCACCGCCCCCGCCAATCGACTCAGAAGCCGACGCCCAGCAGATCCCGACCAGCAGCCACCGTCACCGTCGCAGTTTGGCCGGAAAACGGAGCCGTTGCCGTCGTCCGTGGAGGGAGGAGGTGGTTCCGACGATCTAATTGTTGGATCATCGTAATTTTGGTGTCACAACACTCAGAAGGAAGTGGGTAAGAAAACCCCTCAACCAATTTTAAGATTTCGTGATCGGAAATATGAGATTTGAGTCGCCGGATTTTACCGACGTTGCCGGTCCCGATGGGTACTGTTACAGGCCGAATTGTGTGAAATTGACCGCACCAATGGACTCAGAAGGGTCAATTTAGGGGGGGTAGGACCCAAGTCCGCCGCGGAAAAACTCTCCGGGAGCCTCCGCCGCCGTACGCCGCCGCCGCCGCCGCCATATTCCGGCGAGGTGTTGTTTCTCAGGCTATCGACCTCCGTTTGATGATCCGAGACCATATCCCGACTCGTTTCGACGTGCTGAACGCAATGGTGACGTCCGTTCAACCAAATTCAATTACGATAAGAATGGTCTAGTCTTGGTTGCACGCGCAGATCGAGGTGGTTCGGACTAAACAAGTGAAGATCAGAATTAAGTGTTTAAAGCTACGATGTTCCTCAAGGATCATTCATAGTGCTTGCAGCTTTTCCCAAAATTAGTTTTGAGGAATACGCAGGAGGACACGACAAGCGAGATGCTATCAGAACCGCTTAGCTCGGAACTCAGGCAAGTACAAACCTTGCTTATGGTTTAATTAAGATAGTCATATAAGGCGTATGATTTTCATGAAATACGTTAATTATGAGATTCGTGAAGTAGGTTTATATTTATGTTAAATGCCGATGTAGTTTTCCAATAAAACTTAACGGTTTTCAAATAAGCATGTAAGCGAAAAATCGTAAAGAAACGATACGCTAAACCCTTAATTTTACGACGGTAAATATGGACCCCAACACTATTATGAGTCCGTCAAGTGAGGTAAAGTAAAGTTTATTAAAAGTGTATTATGGATGATAATTTAATTAATTATTAAAACTAATTAATTAAATTATCTAAGACTTAGAATATGGTTAAGGAAGTTAATTAATTACTAAGATTAATTAACTAACTTATGTAGACTCAGTATATGAATAAGAGGGTTAATTAATTACCAAAATTAGTTAACTAAATTGTTAGACTTATTATAAGGATAAGATAATTAATGAATTATCAATTTAGCACAAATTTGTAATGGCAATTAAGGAAAATAAGATTTTGAGGATTTAATAAATTGATCCTTATAGCGAATTATCCTTCAGTAAAGGAAAGGAATACATGCCTTAAGAAAAGGGTTAGATTCCTTCATAAGTTGCTAAAATAGAATAGCAAACGACGATAACCTCACACTCTCGGTGGGTGTTTATTTTCGAAGTAAGCAAGTAAGAGAATAGGCTTTTTGGCGAAAAAGTGGATTCCAGCTCTCAGAAATCGTAAAGTAGGAATCTACGCCTCATGAATAGATTTTAAAGAAAAAAAATTACACATGTTATATATGCATGTTTATGTTTTTAAGTATTGTACGCGATGCTATGTTATGCTGCCTACTTATAAGCAGTGCACATGAATTATATGTGTTTAAATTAATTTAATGTTATAGTATGCTATGCTAGGTCATATTGCATACACCTTAATAAGTCAAGAGGAACTTATAAGAAGAAACTTAGTTGAGTGCCGTACCAGCCTCCGACCTAAGGGAGGTAATCAGACTCCACAAGGGAGATAAATGAACAAAAAAAAAGGGTCCTTCGCAAGGGAGGCACTCAAATCAATTTAAATCACGGGTCGTTTGGGGACCTTGCAAAACCCTTACGTCCCGATGATTGCGCCGCAAGTGGTACGTGAGCACTCGGGCCCATCGAAAGAAAGATAAGATAAGATAATAAGACTATGATAAGACATCATAATTAAGCATAATCACTCATGCATATTTATTCATGTGTACTTACGCTTATTTTGTGAGATATAGTTCCTACTTGTCGAGCGAAAAGCTCAATCGATAAGTTCATCTTTGTAGGTAAGAAACCTATCGCAATTCTTGAAGGGCAATGGTGAGCGGCGGAAGAATGGTGGAGATGGGAATGGATACCGCTTACGCAGCTTATTTTCCGCAAAGAAGTTTAAGTATAATCATGTATATATTTATATGATTCAAAGTTTCAAGCATGTATGTTTAAAAAGGTATATGTACATATGTATGTTAGGAAAAACCGAGATTGTAGCTAACAATCCTAGTTTTGAGTATTTAAGTTTTAGAACGTTGCAACAAAGGCATGCAACAAATAAACGAATTTTAAACATGATGATTTAAATGATTGATTTTAAAAGGACTTTAAGATGTACTTGAATTTAAGATTTTTCACGAAATCCATTTTAAAGTCAAATGAGATAACCCAATTAAATTGGCTAGTTTTAGAAATGCTTTTAAAGGGTATGTGAATCAAGAGTTCAAATGTCACTCAATTTGAAAGATATTTTTAGAAGTTTTATCTTAACTAAAATTAAGAAAAGTTTTTAGTAATTGAGTGATTCATTATTTTTAAATTATTGTTACGAATTATGAAAGTATTCATTCTTATGTTTAAAAAAAAAAAAAAAAAATGTTCCGCAAATTTTAAGAAACCCCAGTAAGTACAAGTTAAAAGTAAGTTACAGTGGCGGCCTCATAGGAGGGTCGTCACAGTTGGTATCAGAGCCGGTATCCTGCCATCCTACTCCACGTCGTCACGCGTCTGCTTCGCCATAGTCCAAGTAAGTTAAAGTATGTTTATGTCAATTAGATTATTGTAGTTAAAAGACGCGAACACTTATTTAACGAGCAATGAAAGGTTCATATGTTTGCACGATTAAGATCGTCCTATTAAGGACCATTCAAGTCGAACCGCCCCATCATTTTACTGTGTTGTATTCCCTTGGGCTGACAAGATGATATCTCGAGAAGTGTGATCGTTTGAGGCGACCTCTTAGTGATCATTGTTGGGCTATGAAGCCAAGCAAAGTAATGAAGCCAAGCAAGGTATTGAAGCCAAGCAAAGTATCGGAGCCACGCGCAGCTGTTTGAAAAGAAACAACTACCGAGACTCTTTTTGAAGAAGCATTGACTATGTTGTTAGCCGTAGCTTTTCAGCATGGATCCATGAAAAGGATCTGACTATGTAGCATAAAGACGATGTTAATAAGTAGATGGACGATGTAACCCCGTCAAGCTAGACGCGGGCCACGTTCGACGACTATATATGTATATCAAGATACGATATAGGAAATAGAGCTTCAACATTAAGCAATACCAGCTTATGGTAGATGTTAAGCACGCGCTTAAGATATGATACACGATGATTGCTAGCCTTAAAATGTTTAGTAATCTCATAAAAAGTACCTATGTGTAAGAATGCTATGATAAATAACGCACAAAGGCTATTAGTTAAGACAAATGCAAAAAAGGGTTCAAGATGTGGAGAATCTCATTTGGATATATGTACAAGAATTAATGCAATGAGTTTAAAGGTAAGGTAAGCAGACTTAAGTGATAAGAAAAGAACATCAAGGTCATAGACAAATTGAGGGATGTTGTTCTAGATTAGTTTTGACCAAACTAATCCCTCTACAATGATCTCAAGGGGAGATATTCTTACCCTATTTATGATTGAAGAATACGATTCTGGATTTGTTTAAAATCCGCTAAAAAGAATTAAGATTGCATTAGGTAAAGATGTTAAAGGTAAAAGTTGCCCTTTGCGGTGAAGTATCGATTGGACGAAAACAAGTGATGATGTAAGATAATAGGCAATTAAGGTGTGACAATACATCATCATAAGCTTATCCATTAGAAAATCATGGATTAGATGTGCCAAGTCGATAAGATACTAAGGTGACTATAAATAGAGATATGTGATCAAAATAAAGTAATAAAGGGTGCTCATCTACGATCTACTCAAGGTGATTAACTTATAGGTGAAATCCCTTGATAAACGGGATTACAACTTAAGGAAATATAAGAAACCTCAGAGTCAAAGTGTGGCTCATTATTAGATATTATGAAGCAAGGAAATAGAAATAATATGATTTCCATGTCAAATCAAGATGCGTTGTAAGAAGGAAATCACAACAAGAGTGGAGCAAACCAATTAAGGATAGTGTTTATCTATTAAGAAAAATTTAGTTGTGATGCCAATCTAAGGTAGATTTATTAGGACTTATAATTGAAACTTTGAGGATGGAAGTTATGAATTTATAAGTCAAACTCTTAATGGAGGATATGAAATGGAATCCTTTTAAAGGAGAAGATCTCTTGCATAAGTAAAGGAATGATAAGGACTAATAGTTTAGTCAGTATGATAAGTAAGTTAAAGGTAAGATAATGGGGTATCAAACGTAACAATGGTTTGAGGACTTTGTTTTATATATACCATGCCTGATGATAAATAGGGGAACACTATTATCAATCTAGGAATATAAAGAAAATGGAAGAAATTTTTTAGTGTAATCATTTTTACATTGGGAGGATGACCTTATTGAGTTTAAAGGTCGAGGATTAGGTTATGAAGGATAGATGTATAATCATTAAGACTATGATCTATGCTCTGAAAGGTACAAGGATCGAAAGATGGATGATCCCACTTAAGAACAAAAATGTCAACAAAAGGTAATACTTCGAAATATACCTATTTTAAGGAGAAATTATAAGAATTTTTCCAGAGTCATAAGTTTAAAATAATTGTTCTTTGAGGAAAGTAAACGCGAGATGAAATGAGCTTAAGAACTCGATTATATAAAGAGTAAATTAGAAGGAAGAATGCTAAAGTACGTAGATGGTATCTCCTTGAATGAGTTCATACTTTCGAGAGTAGTTTAAACTCGACACTAGATAAAAAGGAAAAGGGTAGACCCTTTAAAAAGACTCATAAAGCATAAGAAACAGAACAATTGAGGAGTATCACATCGTTAAAGGGTACATTGGTAACCCCAAAGGAAAAGATGATGTAGCTAGTTGTGTAAGCAATAACTATCCTTCAAAAAAAAAAAAAATGAAGGAGAGTTATGAATGGTTTGTGATAGAAACATAAACAGTTAGAGCTCCAAAGAAGAAGATAAGAATGTCGATGAGGTTGATACATGTATTTCTTAAGGACTTAAGTATTTGAGGAAACTAGTTATTAAGTCCGATGATTATAAGACAAATATAAGGTCGGTAAACCTCAAGTAGTCATTTACGCACTCGTGAATCAACACAACATTATCTTGTAGAAGTATGTCTTACACTAGTTGTAATGTAAATTTAGATTCGTAAGGGTCTCGCTACTCTATGAAATAAGGTTCAGACAGAAAAAGTGCCTAAACAATCGTGACATGATACGATGTTTGGCCACAAATTCTACAATAAGATAGAATAAGAGAGTATTACAATACAATTTTTACATGTGAGAAAGGATTTGAGGTACCTTTGAGTTCGTAAGGCCATATGAACTATTGGTCGATGATAGGTGAAGCTCCAACTTAAGTATAAATATATATATATATATATATATGGAGAATAGTTAAATTGAGGCCCCATAGTTTTGATAAGAAACCGCTTGGTGATTATGACAAACAAAGTAGAAGTGAAGATAGCTCATAATCAATGGGGAAAACTATTAGAACAAAGTAGAGAGCTTCTATAAGTATGGACAAGAAGACCGATCTTTCTTCACTCATACTCCAAGAGAAAGGCGGAGTACCAAGAAAAAAAGAGAAAGTTTAATTGAGAAAATATAGATTCCCCAAAGTATCGTAACAAGTATATAAGTAAGCTATAGTTACTACTATTGCTAATGATAACGATTTGGATAATGGGAACCCATTAAGAAAATGTTAAGATGATAGATTCTTGAGTCATTCCATATATCAAATCAAGATCCTGATAAAGAAATGCAGGAGTTAAGAGTAGAGAGCAAGTTGAGATCATGGATTAGTAGAAAAGAGACCTCATAGAAAGAAAGCTCAATAATCTTAGTAAGATTCTCAGAGGAAAAAAAAAATGCCAATGGAAGATGCTCTTCACATGAAGAATAACAAAAAAAACATTACTTTTCTTCGGCTTCATTTTAATTTTGAAGATCAAATTTATATAAGCCTAGTGAATTGTAATGTCAAGGAGAATTAGTAGATAAATAAGTCTACTTATTTATGGATTTTTCCATAAATAAGCCATGCAATCTACAGGTTTAAAACCTCTCAGTACACGTGCTCATATTAGAATGACGTGTAAAATCTCGAGATGACAAGATATACTATGAAAAGCCTAATAAGTATATCCGATAATGTTTAAGAGTACCATGGGACATGAAAGAAAATGACTTAACGGTACACCATGTCGGATAATGATTGAGAATACGGCTATGAGAGTGAAAGTTCAAGTAAACTGTTTGACTTCGGATAAGTCATCACATTCTTAATGGTTCGCACAAATTGATGAACCAATAAGTAAGCACTTTCGATTAGTAATAACTAAGAATATTTTTAAGATCTAAGCAAGATCATGAGAGGAGAATTATAGAATCATGGAATAATCCAATGATTCAATGTGTAGTATTACAGCTTTGTACTACGCAGTACCCCGAAACCACAAGGATGAACATTTTAATCCAAGTTATACAAAAGTAGTACATCACACTCGAATTAGAGAGTTCTCACAAAGGGTGTATCAAGAGGATATTACAATAACCCGGGACCAAGATCGATAGTTCCGATAATAGAGTCTCAAATAGAATCAAGGATAGAAATGCATAGTCTAAGTCTATGTTAAGTTTTTTAAAAATAGTTTCGAGATCAATCACGACTCATACTAGGCAATTGATTGACTAATCCTAAAGATTAATTCGGTTGAAGATTGAAATGACAATCGAGACTAAAAAGAGTGATCACCATTTTAGAGACAAACTATCTCATCCAAACCATTCGTTACTCTAATAGAAGAATGATGTTGTTGAAATTGCCTTGATTGATAGGAAGTTAAAGTAGAATAACAACATCTAGCGGAGAATTGCGGAGGATCTACATTCTAGAATAGAAGTGTGATCAAATCACGACGGATTTTGTGGTAGAGTTGCCTAGAATATCCGATAGTAACGATGCGATTTGGATAATCGTTAGATCGATCGACTAGATCAAAGACACTTTTGCCGATCAAACTCGGTTATTCTATTGAGAGACAACCATTTCACGAGTGTACATGATGCAATGGGGTCTAAGTTAAAGTTTAGTACAACTTTCCACCACGTACATGATGGCCAATCCGACAGACCATCCGCACCCTAGAAGATATGTTAAGAGCATGTGTCATGGATTTAAAGGAACCGAGATAGAAAGTTGCCTTTGATAGAGTTTTTCTATAACAACAGACTATCGCATGTCAATAAGAATGACACCTTTCAAGCTCTATATGAGAAGAAGATGCATGTCCCCAATTCAATAGTATGAATCTGGGGAGAAGCATCTAGAAATAGTAGACTTTAACAGAGAGCCACAGAGAATGTTAGACGATATCAAAAAGAGGTTTGATACAACTCACATAGTCGCCCGAAAGAGCTATCTGGATAAACGCCTGCACCTATAGAGTTTCGGTAGGAGACTTAGTTTTCCCGAAGGTGGTACCGATGAAAGGAAGAATAAGATTCGGTAAAAGAGGGAAACTCAACCCAAGATACATCGGACCGTTTAAGATCCTTAAAAGGATTAATAAGGTCGCATATATATACTAGCATTGTCGCCGAATTAGTTTATGTACATAACGACTTTCACATATTGATGTTGAAGAAGTATGCGACATATATCATTGCATGTATTGCACTAGGAACCTATCGGGTGCATGCAGTCCGGATCTTAGATCGTGAGGAGAAAACCTTAAGGAATAAAGTAATTCCTCGGGTAAAGTCTTGTAGTGAAATCATAATATTGAGGACGCTACTTAAGAACGCCAAGAGAATACGAGGAAAAGCTACCCCGAGTTGTTCTAATTTTCGGGACGAAAATTTCTTAAGGGGGTAGATTAGAATGATCGAGAAAATCCAAGACTTTAAATAATATAATTTATTTATTTAAGCCAAGGATTTTCCTAGAAAATATTATGTGACCGAAGGATTAATGGAATCAATATCTCAGATTCCTAAATTCTATAGCGATTTCATGTTAAGTTCATGTTTCGATCAAGTAAATTTGATCGATAAATTCTCGCCGTATTTTAAGGCGGAATAATTTTTTAGTATAAGTATAGTTTGAGAATCTTAATTTCAAGAATCTCCAAGCACAACACGATGTTAGCAAAAAAAAAAAAAAAAAAACACACCGACATTTTAAAAGAAGAGAAAATCCTTAATTGCCGCACGCTTAGGTTAAAGTCACAAGGTAAATACCCATAGCGTAAGGGTACAATGTGAGCTCGGGAGTTGACACCGCCGTAAACAACGCTATTCCCCAGATAGAATCTTTGAGAAGTTAGATTTTGAATTTGTTCGGTCTAGAATTTATTTCAAGACTTGAAACAATTCAAATATTACGCGAGTAAGAATGTAAAACAATATTGAATTATTCGTAAATTAATATTGGACCGTAAGTAATAGATTAAATTACGTGAGCAAAATTAATTACCTCTAATCGGTAAAATTTAATGCTTTTTAGAAAATAATTGAGGATAAGATCGGGCATGTAATCTTGTCTTAATTAGACACTATATATAGTGAAATTTTTAGGCTTCTATCATTTCTCTCTCTTGCTCACGCTCACGCCACTCTCTCTCTCTCTCTCACGCTTTTCTCACAAAACCCTCAATGGCCAAATACTCAAGTTGAGATTCCGACCTCCGTTTTTCGACACCACCCGGTGTCAATAGAAAAATCTCGACGAGCTGAGTTCAATGACATGCGGCATTTACCTCTAACTCCGCCGGAATCGGCCGCAATCGCCGGCGGAAGTTCAGAAATGACCATTTCTTCCCGTCGTGATATCTCCGCCATCCGACCTCCGATTGAGATGATTCCGGTCCCTATGGACTCGATGCGATGAGGCGAAGAAAACCCATCCATTTTCATAGCTCAATGATGGCGGGCACCGTCCGTGGTGGCGGAATCGCCTCCGCCCGCCATTCATCTCTCTCCAGGCCGTCGTGGATGCCACCGCCCCCGTAATCGACTCGAAGCCGACGCCCAGCGGATCCGACCAGCGACCCACCAAATCGCGGTTTGGCGGAAAACAGGCCGTTACCCGTCCGTGGAGGAGGAGGTGGTTCAACGATCTAATTGTTGGATCATCGTAATTTTGGTGTCACAACACTCGAAGAAGTGGGTAAGAAAACCCTCAACCAATTTTAAGATTTCGTTATCGGAAATATGAGATTTGAGTCGCCGGATTTTACCGACGTTGCCGGGTCCCGATGGGTACCCGGCAGGCCGAATTGTGTGAAATTGACCGCACCAATGGACTCGGAAGGGTCAATTTAGGGGGTAGGACCCAAGTCCGCCGCGAAAAACTCTCCGGAGCCTCCGCCGCCGACGCCGCCGCCGCCATATTCCGGCGAGGTGTTGTTTCTCGTGCTATCGACCTCCGCTTGATGATCCGAGACCATATCCCGACTCGTTTCGACGTCTTTCAACGCAATGGTGACGTCCGCTCAACCAAATTCAATTCGATAAGAATGGTCTAGTACCGTGGTTGCACGCAGATCGAGGTGGTTCGGACTAAACAAGTGAAGATCGAATTAAGTGTTTAAAGCTACGATGTTCCTCAAGGATCATTCATAGTGCTTGCGCCTTTTCCCAAAATTAGTTTTGAGGAATACGCAGGAGGACACGACAAGCGAGATGCTATCGTAACCGCTTAGCTCGGAACTCGTGCAAGTACAAACCTTGCTTATGGTTTAATTAAGATAGTCATATAAGGCGTATGATTTTCATGAAATACGTTAATTATGAGATTCGTGAAGTAGGTTTATATTTATGTTAAATGCCGTATGTAGTTTTCCAATAAAACTTAACGGTTTTCAAATAAGCATGTAAGCGAAAATCGTAAAGAAACGATACGCTAAACCCTTAATTTTACGACGGTAAATATGGACCCCAACACTATTATGAGTCCGTCAAGTGAGGTAAAGTAAAGTTTATTAAAAGTGTATTATGGATGATAATTTAATTAATTATTAAAACTAATTAATTAAATTATCTAAGACTTAGAATATGGTTAAGGAAGTTAATTAATTACTAAGATTAATTAACTAACTTATGTAGACTCAAGATATGAATAAGAGGGTTAATTAATTACCAAAATTAGTTAACTAAATTGTTAGACTTATTATAAGGATAAGATAATTAATGAATTATCAATTTAGCACAAATTTGTAATGGCAATTAAGGAAAATAAGATTTTGAGGATTTAATAAATTGATCCTTATAGCGAATTATCCTTCAAAAGAAAGGAAAGGAATACATGCCTTAAGAAAAGGGTTAGATTCCTTCATAAGTTGCTAAAATAGAATAGCAAACGACGATAACCTCACACTCTCGGTGGGTGTTTATTTTCGTAAAGCAAGTAATGAGAATAGGGTCATTTTGGCGAAAAAGTGGATTCCACTCAGAAATCGTAAGTAGGAATCTAGCCTCAAAGATGAATAATAGATTTTAAAGAAAAAAGTTACACATGTTATATATGCATGTTTATGTTTTTAAGTATTGTACGCGATGCTATGTTATGCTGCATACACATAAGCAATGCACATGAATTATATGTGTTTAAATTAATTTAATGTTATAGTATGCTATGCTAGGTCATATTGCATACACCTTAATAAGTCAAGAGGAACTTATAAGAAGAAACTCAGTTGAGTGCCGTACCAGCCTCCGACCTAAGGGAGGTAATCAGACTCCACAAGGGAGATAAATGAACAAAAAAAAAAAAAGGGTCCTTCGCAAGGGAGGCACTCAGTTCAATTTAAATCACGGGTCGTTGGGGACCTTGCAAACCCTTACGTCTCGATGATTGCGCGCAAGTGGTACGTGAGCACTCGGGCCCATCAAGAAGAAAGATAAGATAAGATAATAAGACTATGATAAGACATCATAATTAAGCATAATCGACTCATGCATATTTATTCATGTGTACTTACAGTTATTTTTGTGAGATATAGTTCCTACTTGTCGAGCGAAAAGCTCAATCGAGATAAGTTCATCTTTGTAGGTAAGAAACCTATCGGCAATTCTTGAAGGGCAATGGTGAGCGGAAGAATGGTGGAGATGGGAATGGATACCGCTTACGCAGCTTTTTTTCCGCAAATAAGTTTAAGTATAATCATGTATATATTTATATGATTCAAAGTTTCAAGCATGTATGTTTAAAAAGGTATATGTACATATGTATGTTAGGAAAACCGAGATTGTAGCTAACAATCCTAGTTTTGAGTATTTAAGTTTTAGAACGTTGCAACAAAGGTGCATGCAACAAATAAACAAATTTTAAACATGATGATTTAAATGATTGATTTTAAAAGGACTTTAAGATGTACTTGAATTTAAGATTTTTCACGAAATCCATTTTAAAGTCAAATGAGATAACCCAATTAAATTGGCTAGTTTTAGAAATGCTTTTAAAGGGTATGTGAATCAAGAGTTCAAATGTCACTCAATTTGAAAGATATTTTTAGAAGTTTTATCTTAACTAAAATTAAGAAAAGTTTTTAGTAATTGAGTGATTCATTATTTTTAAATTATTGTTACGAATTATGAAAGTATTCATTCTTATGTTTAAAAAAAAAAAAATGTTCCGCAAATTTTAAGAAACCCCAGTAAGTACAAGTTAAAAGTAAGTTACAGTGGCGGCCTCATAGGAGGGTCGTCACAGAAATAAGTTGCATAATTTAGGTGGTGAAATGAGTATTTTTCAATCTTTAGAGAGCATGTTGAAACTAGGTAAAGCTCAGGGGTATTTGTGAAATTAAACTAATTAAGAATGATAGTTTGAGGAACATTATAAAGAATAAAGAAAATGGAATACTTTTTTTTTTAACCCCTTTTGGAGCTTGATTTTGGATAAAGGTAAAGGATCCCAAATTTACATATTATAAGGCAATAATTTATCTAATTATGTAAAGAACATTTTAATATAATTACACTGTTAGGATTTCTGTTCCTAATTTAGTAAATACTATAAATTATGATCCTTTTTATTTCTACTTTATTTTTCAAACTTATTACCTTTCGCACTACTAATGGTTTGGTAAACATGTCCTTAATATATTCTTTAATATGCTGTGGTTGTTTATAGTCACAAAATCAGACAATAGCAAAAAGATTGCGGTGATCATGTCAATAATATTGGGGTTTCTTCTATTTTCTTTGGTGGGTGGATATCTCATCTGTAAGAGAGCATCCTGCTTCCTTACAAGCCAAGGTAAGTTAATACATTTTTTGTTCTGTTTGAAGAACAAGACAAAACATCTTAACACTAATGAGCACTTGGTAACAAAACAAGTTTAAAGAAGAATAAGTTTCAGTATATATGTTGTAGTTTAATAAATTACATAATTGACCGCATTTCACGTTATTACCCAAACTTGTAACATGGTAAAATCTGTTAACAATTTTAATAAGATATATACTAAAACAGCAGGAAAACTATGATTTTGTTATTAGGCTATTTAATTTCAAAGAAAATAAACATTTTTTTTTTTGTTAAAATCTGTAAGACTTCTCAATTAGTTAGTTGAAGCAAGTAAAAATTACTTCGTACTTGAAAGAAGGAGTCTGAAAATCACTATTATAGTCAAAATAAAAAAGACACGACAATTATTCTCGATCGTTATGCCCTGACTCTCATATAGTTATTGTATTAATTTTCTGTTTTTGCAGAGGAATCAATATTCAATTCAAACAAAGATCAGGGTCCTATTCTGCTGGAGGAAGATTTAGAGCTACCTTTATTTGGCTTTGATACTATTTGCAATGCTACTAATAACTTTTCCTCCACAAATAAACTTGGAGAGGGTGGTTTTGGTCCTGTTTACAAGGCACCATATTTTTTATGCATTATGATCACCTTTATTGTTGATTGAACAATCTTAATTCGTCCATATGTTTTTCTTATATTCCTTTTAGCTAATAACGTGACTTTTTTTTTTTTTATAGGGTGTGCTCTCATCTGGACAAGAAATAGCAGTAAAAAGACTTTCAAAAGATTCTGGACAAGGCTCTGTGGAGTTCAAAAATGAAGTTATCTTGATCTCAAAATTGCAGCACCGGAATCTTGTTAGGCTATTGGGATGTTGTATTCATAGAGAAGAAAGGATGTTGATCTATGAGTTCTTGCCTAAGAAGAGCTTAGACTTATACATTTTCAGTGAGTCACCATAAAAAAATATTCTAAGTTATGTCATATATTTTATGCCTATGGTCTAAGGATATTGAAATTTAACTTTATGCATTTGAATTGGAAATAGATCAAATAAGGGAAACTGCTCTTGATTGGAAGAAGCGCTTTGATATTATAGTGGGGATAGCTCGAGGACTTCTTTATCTTCATCGAGATTCAAGATTTAGAATTATTCATAGAGATCTTAAAGTTAGTAATATTCTCCTAGACAGTGAGATTAATCCCAAGATATCGGACTTTGGCTTAGCAAGAATATTTGGAGGTGACCAGACTCAAGTAAATACTAAGAGAGTAGTTGGCACATAGTAAGTTCAACATGTCTCTAATTGTTCCTCTCTCTCTTTTGTTTTTGTTTTGTTTTTTTGTTTTTGTTTTTTGCAACTCAAGAATTAATTCTATTTGAATCAACCTTATATAGTTGTCAAGCTTTATGGGATTCATTTCTCTATTTTGCTTTGATGCAGTGGTTATATGTCTCCAGAATACATAATAGATGGACACTTTTCGATGAAATCTGATGTCTTTAGCTTTGGTGTCATGGTTTTGGAGATAGTGAGTGGAAAGAAGAACAGAGAATTTAAACATTCGCATCATAACCTCAATCTTGGGACATGTGAGTTGAGATTTAGGAGTTAATTTGACTTTATTCCTTTTTATCATGTCTTTCTAATTTTTAATATATTGACTCTTAAATTAATTAATCATTTGTCTTAGGCATGGAAACTATGGAATGAGGGCAAGGCGATAGAGCTCATAGATGTTTTAACGGAGAATGTTTCTGCCTCAGAAGTGTTGAGATGTATCCAAGTAGGATTATTGTGTGTTCAAAAGTGCCCTGAAGATAGGCCGTTGATGTCATCCGTTATTTCCATGTTAGATAGTGAAAATGCTTCAGTGCCTCAACCTAAACTACCCGGATTTTACACGGAAAGAACTTTTATAGAGTCAGTTGATTCTTCATTGTCGCCATTGAAAAAGCCAAATCATGTTTCGACTGATGTAACTGTTACGATATTGCAAGGGAGATAAAAATAAAAAAGAAAAAGAAAAAGAAAAAAGAGGAAAGAAGAAGATGATTGAATAGATGCATGGAGAAAGTCTTCGTTTCGTTGTTCTAAACTAATTCTTAGAGGTTTTGCAGAAATTAAGAACGTTCAAATAAATATATATATATATATTTATTTCTTATTTATCGTCCAATTATATTACTCAATTACATGAAAACAACGCAATTCGTGTATGTGTGATAGATAACAATGAATACGACAGTCTTTTCAGTTTTATACGGTAAGTGAAGTACCCAAGGAGAATTTAGTGTTAACAATGCACTGTTTGTTGGAAAGCTATATGCTGCACTGAATATAGATAAGTTACTTTTTTTTTCTTTTTCTTCTTTTAAAGCAAATATCAGCTATTCTACGCTTAAAAATAATAATAATAATAATAAAACAAACCTTTCCAAGTCCAAAGCACGCAAATTTGAAAATGTCCTAAGAATTTTTTTTTTTTTTTTTTTTTTTTTCGCATTGCACCGATCACGTTGAAATGTAGACACATGAGTTTTTTGATGATTGGGTTTTGACTTTTTCAACGCATGGTCTTATTTCTATCAGGAAAGCAAAAGTTTTTTTTTTTTTTTTTTTTTTTTTTTTTTTTTTTTTTTTTTTTTCTATTATAGAATAATGCTATTTAACACTATGGGTGCTAAGTACTATATTAATAAAGAGTGATATCTATACATGAGGCTCACATTTCATTAATGTAGTGCTTAATACGAGTGTTGCTTTTATACCTTTTTTTTTTTTTTTTTATAGTATTTGTATTAAATCTCATTCAGTGTTTTGGGGGTAAATCTCCTAGTGCAAATCATTTCTCCTTGGAGACGTTTCTTGTTATGGCGAATAAGATGGCTACTGAAGATCATTTTCCAGCTTTTCGGGTTTTCCTTGGAATGCCATTTTGGAACTTAAATGGCCTTTGTTTCTGAGCTGCGCTTGAATTTAGGAACTCAGGGGCTGTTCTTTTACGTTTTTAAGTTAGGTAATTTGAGTGTAGATTTTTAGTTGAGTTTGAATTATAACTTGAGTTAAAGTTATAACTTGAGTTTGTATTTGGTTGTGTACATTTGAGTTATGATTTGAGATAAGAATCTTTTTGAGTTTGTATTTGAGTGAGTCAAAACTTGAATTTGTATTTAAATAGTATTTTCATAAAAACTCAATGTTGATGGAAAATTTTAATACGGTATATGGGTGGAGTTTTATTTGTCTTTTCATTGTTAACGCATAGAAAAAAAAATCATCTCAATCAGAATTAAAACGAAAAAGTTATAACATTTTTAAAATAGAAAAAATAATATTTATTAATTTGAGTTTGAGTTTCTAAACTCAAGTTGAAAGGAAAACTTAAACTCGAGTTTTAATCTCAAACTCAAGTTGAGTTCAAACTTAAAAAAATATAAACTCAAATAAAATTATAACTTAAATTATTTTTTTTAAGTTTTTAACTCAAAAATGAGACTGCCAAACAGCCCCTTAATCTGTCGCACTCTTCGCTCTTGAACTAGAAATGCCAAGTGTTACTTTTGGCGCAAAAAAAAAAAAAAACATTTTATCTGCTCAGAAAAAGTCTCACGTAGACAAAATAACAATGGCAACGCAGAATTCATTGACTCGGTCCATTCAATTATAAAAAGTGATAAAATAATAACGTTGATATTGATAATAAGTCATAATACCTTAACATTACTCAAGCAGTTGAATACTATGTCAAAATTTTTCATTACCATTGAGTTTTTATTAAAATACTATCTAAATATAAATTTAAGTTTTGACCCCTCTAAACACAAACTCAAAAAGATACTCAATTCAAATCATAACTCAAATATACACATCCAAACACAAACTTAAGTTACAATTTCAACTCAAGTTATAACTCAAACTCAACTCAAAATCATTACTCAAGTCACCCTAACTCAAAAATGCAAAAGAACAACCCCTAAGTTTTCTCCCCTATACATTTTTTTTATTTGTATGAACGAACTAAAATTCAAATTAACAGAATATATTGTAAGGTTTGTTTTATTTTTATTCAAGTGTTTCAGAGAGTGTTGCAACACTTTATGAAATACTGACGATTAATTACGTCTTTTTAATGCAGAAACGTAAATTAAGCAAGCAGGAAAATATTGCAGAATGTAAAGAACACCAAAATTTGGTATTGCAGTTCGGTTAAATAACCTATATTTACGGGGTTATGCTCAGACAGTGAACAATCTACTAAGTCTCAAGATTTACAGACATCAATCAGACTTATACACTTAAAGACTCCTTTTTTTTATGTTGTCACCGCCGTGTCAAATCTCCTTAATGGTCTTGTCCAGTGAGCATCATTCGTTTTCAAACTGCACGTCAAACTCTTTTCGGCTAGCAGTGCGCTTCCTTCCGAAAGCTTCTAATCCTTTTCTCAAAGGACGAATTCAATGACACGTAAAGACTCATTAATCACAGACTCTCACTTCTGCAAATATTTTGTAAAAACCCACACCCAAAAATGACCTTGAATTACTCTCAAATCTCAAAAATACAAAAGCCCAATATTTACTATTTTTCAAGGCACCAAACTTCACGTACACACAAACTACAATATATAGCAATAGTTAGAACACATTTTCACGTGTAATCCAAAACAGTCATATGATTATCCCTACAAAATATCTCCTCAATAACCGGTTTTCTCTATCCGGATATACTCCACGATTTTCTCTTGGATTATCTTCACATTTATCTCCTCTCAAAATTTCTTGTGCTTGTTCTTCTTAAATATGATCTGTCCAAAATCTCCACGTACATAGAGTTTTAAAATTCAACACTCAAACTGTATACAATCCGGATTTGCTCTTTTATTTTGCAACGCACGTACACATCACTTTACGTCTAAAAGCTTATGCTACTTTGGCACGAAGATAAATACGATTTACATTCCTAATCAAATATATCTAAGATATCTCTTCAAGTCGATTATGCAGCAAATCCTTTTCAAATTCAAACTAGATCTCCACTTTTCCATATGAGCACATTACCTCCAATAAATCTGCAAATCTCCTAATTTGAATATGACAATCAAATCTTCTTTCAAAATCAACTCTATGAAATCGTAGTGATGTAATCATATTCTTTCGTGAAATCGTTGGGTCGAGGACTTTTTTGCCAAAGTAGATATCACAGTCAAATTTGCTTTGATATTATAGTAGGGATGGCTCGATGATTTTTTTATCTCCATCGAGATTCAAGGTTGAGAATTATAATTCATAGAGATCTTAAAGTCAGTAACACTCACTTAGATTGTGAGATTAACCCTAAGATATCAGACTTTGGGTTGGCAAGAATATTTGGAGGCGACCAGACGACTCAAGTAAATACTAAGAGAGTAGTTGGTACATAGTAAGTTCTAAATGTATCTAATTGTGTTTCTTTGCTACTCAAGTACAATTTCCATTTCGTATCAATCTTATATATAGTTGTCAAACATTAAACTGATTCCTTTGTTTTTTTTGCTTGGATGTAGTGGTTATATGTCTCCAGAATACGTAATAGACAAGCACTTTTCGTTGAAATCTGATGTCTTTAGCTTTGGTGTCATAGTTTTGGAGATTGTGAGTGGCAAGAAGAACAGAGAATTTGATCATTCTGAGCATAATCTCAATCTTTTAGGACATGTGAGTTAAGACTTGGTAGTTAATTTTACTTTATGTTCCCTTTTTTATTATGTTTTTCTCATTGTTACTATATTTATTCCTATATTAATTCTTGATTTGTTTTAGGCATGGAAACTATGGATGAAGGCAGGGCCATGGAGTGAAGTGTTGAGATGTATCCAAGTAGAATTATTGTATGTTCAAAAGCGCCCTGAAGAGAGGCCATTGATGTGTTCTCTGTTCTCTTCATGTTGGATAATGGATTTTCTTCCTTGCCTCAACCGAAGCTACCTGGATTTTACACCGAAGGAACTTTTACAGAGGCAACTGATTCTTCATCATCATTATTGAATAAGCCAAATCGTATTTCTACTCACATAACAGTTACAACATTGCAAGGGAGATAGAAATAAAATGGAAAAAGAAAAAGAAGAAAAAATAAAGATGATCAAATTGTTGTTCTACACTAATTCTAGAGTTTTCGTTGAAACTAGGATCATTCCAATATTCTTTTTTATTCTTATTTATCTTCTAATCATAATACTCTTCTAGATGAAGTCAACGTAGTTAGTTTACGTGTGATAGATAACTATGAATAAGGCAGGGTTTTTTTTTTTTTTTTTTTTTTTTTTTTTTTTTCTATTTTATATGATCGAGTGAAGCATCTGAGGAGAAATTGAATCGTCAACAATGCATTGTATGTGAGGAAGCTATATTACACGCTGAATACAGATTGGTTTCCAAAGTCAGCTACTTTTAAAGACTCCAAATAAAAATTGTAAATATATGTCAATGATTCTTATATTGACCAAATAAACATGGAGACAGGAGTTGGTTTGGACTTTTTCAACGGATGGCGCTTGTGTAGCAATCATGCAAGCTTTTCATGATCAGCAAAATCAAGCAAGCTTTTCATAGTATTTGTATTGAATCTTCAGCAGTGTTTCCGATGTAAAATGTAAATCTCTTTATCACCCATTTATCGCTCCTCGAAGATGGCACTGAAGATCATTTTTCCAGCTTTTAGGGTGTTTTCCTGGGAGCTAGCACTCATTGGCCATTGCCTTTTTGGAACTTAATTGGCCTTTGTTTTTAACTGTGCTTGAATTAGGAAACTCTGTTAATCTGTCCTTTTCCTGGTTTCCAAGGGTCAGTAAATTAAGAATGGCTTCCTAGTAAATTAAAAATGCCCATTTATTCTCTCACAAGTATCACGTTGACACAGATGGCAAAGAAAAATTCATTTACACGGGCCATTCCAAAATAATAAATAATAATAATACCGTTGATATGATAGTAATTTATAAATCCTAATATTCATCCACTTGTCTATATTATATTATTTGATTTGGTATATATGACTTTAGGATCTACACATTATATATTAGTTTCTTCCAACTTCATTTTATAAAACGTATATTAGACCAGTCAAGCTTCCTCATTCAGATAGAACCGTATGAAAGGAGAGAATTTTAACTTAAAAGATGCGTGAAAGAAACAAAAAACACGGAGAAGAAAACAAAGAAAAACCTTGCCTCTCAGTTGTACTCTGATTCGCTTTCATGATACAGCTATACACATAACCAATGAAAACCGTTAAAATCATATTCTTCTTCTCTCTTATCTGCTTCCACAGTTCCTTAGCAGCTGATGACACCTTAAAACTAAACCAAACTCTCCCAGACGGCCAAGCTTTGGTCTCCGCCGGCGAAAAATTCAAATTAGCCTTTTTCAGTCCACAGAATTCTAAAAACCGATACGTGGGAATATGGTTCATGAATGTTGGTGAACTCACAGCCGTCTGGGTCGCCAACAGAGACAACCCTCTCACAGACTCTTCAGGCGTCCTTAAAATCACCGAAACCGGAAACGTAGTAATCCTCAGCAACAAAACAGAGGACCCTATATGGTCCTCAAATTCATCAGCGAAAGATCCAACTTTGCAGCTCTTAAACACCGGAAACCTCGTGGTTAAAGATGGTAACAACGAAAACTACGCGTGGCAGAGTTTCGACCATCCCTGTGATTCGCTCGTGTCAGGCATGAAGCTAGGTCGGGACTTTGTAACTGGTCAAAATTGGAAGCTAACGTCCTGGAACAGCTCCCAAGATCCATCCATCGGAAACTTCACCTACGAAGTAGACCATCGAAGGCTTCCTCAGGTACTTTTGCGCCAAGGTAAAGACATCATATACAGAAATGGGCCTTGGAATGGTGTCCGACCAGGCAAAGACCAAGATAATTCGTTCTTTATAGCCACCTATCTTGTTAATGAAACCCATATCTATTTTACTTTCGACAACGCCGATAATTCCACGGTAACCAGATTCTGGTTAAATCCGTCGGGTTCTCCTGAGCAGCTCCGGTGGAACAACGAGAGAGGTGAGTGGGTTAGCATCTACGCGGTGCGGAGAGACGATTGTGACGAGTTTGCACGCTGTGGTCACAATGGTATCTGTGACAGCAGTGTCACCCCTAGTTGCCATTGCCCAACTGGGTTTGTTCCAAAAGTACAGGAAGAGTGGGATGCGATGGATTTTGGCAGTGGATGTGTGCCAGAGACACGCTTGAACTGTAGCGCTAGCGAGGGGTTCAAGAAGTTTTCGCAGTTGAAGTTGCCGTACGGTTCGGATTTTACGGTGAACGGGACGGTTGTGAGGAAGGAGGAGTGTGAGTTGATTTGTAGGAGTTCCTGCTCTTGTGTGGCTTATGCTGTGGCTCGGCTTGGTGGTTGTGTGGTGTGGTCTGGGGAGTTGCTTGATATGAAACTTTTGAGCGATGATGGGCAGGATCTGTACATCAGAATGGCTGCTTCTGAATTTGGTAAGACTAATTTTGCTTCTCAGTTTTCATTACTAAGTTTAAAATACAGAGTAATTAAAAACTTATATCGACTGCTACACATCTTATTTCTGATAACTAACGTACTATGCCATTTAGTGAACTTTGAGTTTTTTGGATTTTGTAATTAAAAGCCGTTGGATTCTAGCCAAATATACATCTTTAAGAAAATCAGACCTGTAAATAGTTAAGGGTGTTTCTCTCTCTCTCTCTCTCTCTCTCTCTCTTTTTTTTTTTTTTTTTTTTTTTTTTTTTTTTTTTTTTTTTTTTTGTTTTTGTTTTTTTGTTTTTTTTTTTTTGTTTTGTTTTTGTTTTTTTTTTTTTTTTTTTTTTTTTTTAATCTTCAATGGAAACAATATTCCTAAGAACACAATGCTAACTCTTTCTTCTTGGGGTTTTGCACAGAATTTTTTGGATGGTAGGAGAAGTTTTGAGAAGTCAATAAAAAGCACGTTATCAAATGTCCCCGTGTCTTGACATTGTAGCACACGTCATTGACCTTACATATTCTTTACTACATCTTTAAAAAAAAATAAAATTATATTCTTACTATTAATTCATTTAACATTAAGTTTCTTCTATGTTATGCTTATGTTTTGATTATTTTTTTAGCTACAGTTACTACACATGAAAGGAAAAGGGTAAACCTGTGTTTCCATTCCCATTTAATTATGTGTACTTATAAAATTAAGAATAGTAGTTTGGTGCTGGCCCCACACATTATAGAATATAAGAAAAGAAAATACAAATCCTTGCACCTTTTAACTAATGATTTCGGGTTAAAGGTTAACGAATACAAATTTTAGTTATACACCTTTAATAAGTTCATATTTACGTGTATGTAATTACATTGATCATCTCATTAAGGAATTATTTTGTTTTTAATTCCACATTCTAATAAGTAAATAACAGAAAAGAGAATCAGTGATACTCATTTTTATTCCTTTCTTTTCCTTTTCAAATTCACTACCTTTCTCATGAATATTATTCCATTACAGATTGGTAAACATGTCCTTCATGCATTCATTTTAATATGTTGTGGTTGTTTATAGTCACTGAATCAGACAATGGCAAAATGATTGCGGTGATCATATCAGCAATTTTGGGGTTTCTTCTAGTTTGTTTAGCGGGTGGATATCTCATCTGTAAGAGGACATCCTGTTCCCGTATAAACGAAGGTAAGATAGTTTTCTTCCGTTTGAAGAACAAGACATAATATCTTAAAAAGTAAATGACTACTGAGCATCTGGCAACATAACAAGTTTAAAGAACAATATTTTTTGTTTATACTCTGTAGTCCAATATATAAGTACATACTATACAATTACTCCCAAAAAAGTAATCAGTTGAAAAGTTCAGTAAGATATAGACTAAAACAGCAGTAAAACTTGTGATTTTGTTTCTTCTTCAAACTTTATCAGGCTTTTTAATTTCATGAAAAATGAACATTTTTGGTTGAAGCAAGTAAAAAAATTGACCATATGGGGTACAAGGATTCTGATAAGGATACGGCAACTATTCTCATCGTCGCTTGGCCCTAATTACATCTTGAACAATACACTTTGCAAATTATATAAAAATGCTGTGTGCGTCGAAGTTATTTATTATATAAGAGCATATAATGTGAATGTAGTTCTTTCCTACTGCAAAGAATTATTATTATTATTATTATTTTTTTTTTGGCATAATGCAAATGCAATATATGGTTCTTTTTTATTGTTATTTTTATTTTCTTTTCAGTAGAATGGTATAAATATAATTGGTTGATAACTAGCATAAATATCTACACACTTGACATGTGTAAACAAAAAAAAAAAAAAAATGTGCCATGAGAAGAATTGTATTGATCACATGAACAGATCTTGGAATATAATTGCCCTGGTTTTGCAGTGGAAACAATAATCAACACAAATGAAGATCAGGATCCTAACCTTCTGGAGGAAGATCTAGAGCTACCTTTATTTGACTTAGATACTATTGACAATGCTACCAACAACTTCTCCTTCACAAATAAAATTGGTGAGGGTGGTTTTGGTCCTGTTTACAAGGTACCTTAATGTTTAATACAATATGATCAATTAGCTTCATTGAAAGATAGACAATCTCAATTCTTCCTCATGTGTATTTTCTTAAATTCCTTTGAGCAAATAACATGAGTTTTTTTATAGGGTGTACTATCATCTGGACAAGAAATAGCAGTAAAAAGACTTTCTAAATATTCTGGACAAGGGCCTGTGGAGTTCAAGAATGAGGTTACCTTGATTTCCAAACTTCAGCACCGGAATCTTGTTAGGTTGTTGGGGTGCTGTATTCATAGAGAAGAAAGGATGTTGATCTATGAGTTCATGCCTAAAAAGAGCTTGGACTTATACATATTCAGTTAGCCACCCTACAAAATTTGAGCTATTTCATATTTGTGCCTACAGTCTAAAATATTGACATTTAACTTAATGTAATTTAATTGGCAACAGATCAAACAAGGGAAACAACTCTTGATTGGAAGAAGCGCTTTGATATTATTGTTGGGATTGCTCGTGGACTTCTTTATCTTCATCGAGATTCAAGATTGAGAATTATTCACAGAGATCTTAAAGCCAATAATATTCTTTTAGATAGTGAGATTAATCCCAAGATATCGGACTTTGGCTTGGCAAGAATACTTGGAGGTGACCAAATTGGAGTAAATACTAAGAGAATAGTTGGTACCTAGTAAGTTCAATATCTCTCTACTTGTTTTGCTTCTCTACATGCGTATAATATCCGTATCGTACAAAGTTATACAGTTGTCAAGTGTTGTGGGATTTATTTCTCTATTATGCTTGGATGTAGTGGATATATGTCTCCAGAGTACATAATAGATGGGTACTTTTCAGTGAAATCGGATGTCTTTAGCTTTGGTGTCATGGTCTTAGAGATAGTGAGTGGGAGGAAGAACCAAAGCTTTGAACATCCTGATCATAAGCTCAATCTACTAGGACATGTGAGTTGAGACTTCTCAGTTAATTTTCCTTTGTTCCTTAATTACTATGTCTTTCTAAATTTTAATATGTGATTCTAAATTAACTATTGATTTGTCTTAGGCATGGAAACTATGGATTGAGGGCAGACCCATGGAGCTTATAGATGTTTTGATGGAGAATGTTCCTGCATCTGAAGTGTTGAGATGTATCCAAGTAGGACTATTGTGTGTGCAAAAGTTCCCAGAAGACAGGCCCTTAATGTCATCCGTTCTCTTAATGTTGGATAGTGAAAATGTTTCCCTTCTCCAACCTAAACTACCTGGATTTTACACTGAAAGAGGTTTTACAGAGTTAGCTGGTTCATCATCATCATCATCATCATTGAATAAGCCAAATAATGTCTCTACTGATGTAACCGTTACAAAATTACAGGGAAGATAAAAATAAAAAGGAAAAAGAAGAAAGAAGAAGATGGTCGAATTGATGCAATGAGAAAGATTTCCTTGGTCTGCACTAATTATTAGGAGTTTTTGTTTAAATTAAAAATGTTCCCATATTCTTTATTATTATTATTATTATTAGTATTTGTGTTGCCCAATCATCATACTCATTTAGATGAAAACAAAACAGTTTCCATACTTGTAGTTGTGAATATGAATTTTTTTTTATTTTTTTATTTTTTTATTTCCTTCTTGTTTTCTGTTTTTTACCATCGAGTGAAGCATCCAAGGAGAATTTAGTCGTAAGTTGTCACTAATGCATTTGTTTGTGGGAAAGCTAGCTATCTTCCTCACTGAATAAGACATTGGTTACATTTTTTGTTCTTCTTTTTCAGTCCACATATTAATTTTCTATGCCAACAAAAATCTTGCCAAGTCCTCGGCACGCAAATTTGACAAAAGTCCTAAGAAAACTTGTTCACGTATTTTATTGATTATCACATTGACCAAAAATACAAATGGATATATACATGAGTGGGTTTGGACATTTTCAACGGATGGCGCTATGTATAGCAAGCAAAACAAGCAAGCTTTTCTTAGTACTTCTATTGAATTCCATTCAGTGTTTGGTGGGTAAATCTCTGTATCAGCCATTTATTCCTCCTTGGAGATGTTTCTTTGATTTAATAGCAGGTTTTGCACAAGAAGACAGATGCTGAAGATCATTTTCCAGGTTTTCGGGTTTCCCTTGGATTGCCCTTCTGGGACTAAAATGCTTTTGTTCTTAGTTGTGCTTGAATTAATGGCTCCCTAGTGACTGGCTCTGTACTTATTTTACTGTTGTCCAAAAAAAAAAATCATTTTACCTTCATCATATAGTATGACGTTTTTTTTTTTTTTTTTTTTTTTTCCTGGAAACAAATAGTGTGAAAGCAAAATTCATATACACGGTCCATTTAAAATTTTAAAATAATTATAATAATATGGATATTGATAATGATTGATGTCCTAATATCCTCTTGTCCATTTTATATTCTTTTCAGTTTGGTACTTGACTTTGGAATCACTTTTACATTTGTTTATATTGAAACTTTATTGGGTAAGAAAGCTCCACGATAGAAAAGTCATCCTTTCTCATTCCTAAAAAATTTCCATGGAAAAAAGAAAAAAAAAAAAAAAAGAGAGAGTGAAAAGAAATTAAAAAAAAAAAAAGAGCAGGGGAACATAGAATAGCCTCTCAGTAACTACTTGTACTTTGATTCCCTCTCATACAAACTATACACGATCAATGAAGCTCATCGAAAATCATTTTATTTTTCTCTCTTATCTGCTTCATCAAATCCTTAGCAGCTGATGACACATTCAAACCAAACCAGACTTTCCTAGACATCTGCCAAACTCTAATCTCCGCAGGGGAAAAGTTCGATTTAGGCTTTTTCGGCCCACCGAATTCCAAGAACCGCTATGTAGGAATATGGTTCAAGAATGTTTCAGATCTCACAGCAGTCTGGGTTGCCAACAGAGACAACCCACTCACAGAATCTTCAGGCGTCCTTAAAATAATCGAAACCGGAAACGTAGTAATCCTCAGCAACAAAACAGAGGATCCCATATGGTCCTCAAATTCATCAGCAAAATATCCAACTTTGCAGCTCTTAAACGCAGGAAACCTCATGGTTAAAGATGACAGTAATGGAAACTCTACATGGCAGAGTTTCGACCATCCATAAGATTCGCTCATAGCGGGCATGAAGTTGGGTCGGGACTTTGTAATGGGTCAAAATTGGAAGCTAACCTCCTGGAAGAGCTCCCAAGATCTATCCACCGGAATCTTCACATACGAATCGGACCCATGTGGCTGCCTTAGGTCAGGTACTTGTGCTCAGAGGCCCTGATGTCGTATATAGAAATGGGCCTTGGGATGGCGTCCGACAGGCGGATATCATTGTTGTAACTTGTAGGGAGAAAGAGGAAAATATGTTAAAATTTGAGATGAATTAAAATTAATAGGTCAATAGTTTACATAAGTTAATAAATAGGCTAAATTATTATTTTTGTTTATAATTTGTCTGGTTATGAACCATAACTTGACAAGTTATTATTCATAATTGTCCATAACTTGTCCGGTTATGAACCATAACTTGACAAGTTTGTCTATAACTAATCTGGTTATGAATCATAACTTGACAAGTTATGGCCTATTTGTAATGACTGAGAAAATTCCAGACTTTAAATAATACAATTTATTTATTTAAGCCAAGAATTTTCCTAGAAAATATTATGTGATTGAAGGATTTATGGAATCAATATCTCAGATTCCTAAATTACGTAACATATTTCATGTTAGGTTTATGTTTTCGATCAAGTAAATTCGATCGATAAATTATTGCCGTATTTTAAAGGCGGAATAATTTTTAGTACAAGTATAGTTTGAGAATCTTAATTTCAAGAATCTCCAAGCACAACACGATGTTAGCAAAAAAAAAAAACACACCGACATTTTAAAAGAAGAAAAATCCTTAATTGCCGACCAGTTAGGTTAAAGTCACAAGGTAAATACCCATAGCGAGAAGGGTACAATGTGAGCTCGGGAGTTGACACCGTCGAAAACAACGTCATTCCCTAGATAGAATCTTTGAAAGTTAGATTTTGAATTTGTTCAATCTGGAATTAATTTCAAGACTTGAAACAGTTCGAAATATTACGCGAATAAGAATATAAAACAATATTGAATTATTCAGAAATTAATATTGGACTGTAAGTAATAGATTAAATTACGTGAGCTAAATTAATTATCTCTAATCAGTATAAATTTAATCTGTTTAGAGAAAATATTTAAGGATAAAATCAAGCATGTAATCTTGTCTTAATTAGACACTATATATAGTAAAATTTTTTAGGCTTCTATCATTTTCTCTCTCTTGCTCACGTTCACGCTCACTCTCTCTCTCTTCTCTCACGTTTTCTCACAAAACTATCAATGGCCAAATACTCAAGTTGAGATTCCGACCTCCGTTTTTGACACCGCCGGTGTCAATAGAAAGATCTCGACGAGCTGAGTTCAACGACATGCGGCACGACCTCTAACTCCGCCGGAATCAGCCGCAATCGCCGGCGGAAGTTCCGAAATGACCATTTTCTTCCCGTCGTGATATCTCCGCCATCCGACCTCCGATCGAGATGATTTCAGTCCCTATGGACTCAGTGCAGTGAGACGAAGAAAACCCATCCATTTTCATAGCTCAATGATGGCCGGAGCACCGCCGTCCGTGGTGGCCGGAATCGCCTCCGCCGCCGCCGTTGTTTCTCTCTCTCCAGGCCGTCGTGGATGCCACCGCCCCCACCAATCGACTCAGAAGCCGACGCCCAGCAGATCCCGACCAGCAGCCACCGTCACCGTCGCAGTTTGGCCGGAAAACGGAGCCGTTGCCGTCGTCCGTGGAGGGAGGAGGTGGTTCCGACGATCTAACTGTGGGATCGTCGTAATTTTGGTGTCACAACACTCAGAAGGAAGTGGGTAAGAAAACCCCTCAACCAATTTTAAGATTTCGTGACCGGAAATATGAGATTTGAGTCGCCGGATTTTACCGACGTTGCCGGTCCCGATGGGTACTGTTACAGGCCGAATGGTGTGAAATTGACCGCACCAATGGACTCAGAAGGGTCAATTTAGGGGGGGTAGGACCCAAGTCCGCCGCGGAAAAACTCTCCGGGAGCCTCCGCCGCCGTACGCCGCCGCCGCCGCCGCCATATTCCGGCGAGGTGTTGTTTCTCATGCTATCGACCTCCGTTTGATGATCCGAGACCATATCCCGACTCGTTTCGACGTGCTGAATGCAATGGTGACGTCCGTTCAACCAAATTCAGTTCTGATGAGAATGGTCTGGTACTGGTTGCACGCGGATCGAGGTGGTTCAAACGGAACAAGTAAAGATCAGAATCGAGTGTGTAAAGCTACGATGTTCCTCAAGGATCATTCATAGTGCTTGCAGCTTAACCAGAATTAGTTTTGAGGAATACGCAGGAGAACACGACAAGCGAGATACTATCAGAATTGCTTAGCTCGGAATCCAGGCAAGTACAAACCTTGCTTATGGTTTAATTAAGATAGTCATATAAGACATGATTTTCACGAAATACGTTAATTATGAGATTCGTGAATTAGATTTATATTTATGTTAAATGCCGTATGTAGTTTTTTAATAAAACTTAACAGTTTTCAAATAAGCATGTAAGCGAAAATCGTAAAGAAACGATACGCTAGATCCTTAATTTTACGACGGTAAATATAGACCTCAACACTATTATGAGCCCGTCAAGTGAGGTAAAGTAAAGTTTATTAAAAGTGTATTATGGATGATAATTTAATTAATTATTAAAACTAATTAATTAAATTATCTAAGACTTAGAATATGGTTAAGGAAGTTAATTAATTACTAAGATTAATTAACTAACTTATGTAGACTCGATATATGAATAAGAGGGTTAATTAATTACAAAATTAGTTAACTAAATTATTAGACTTATTATAAGGATAAGATAATTAATGAATTATCAATTTAGCACAAATTTGTAATGGCAATTAAGGAAAATAAGATTTTGAGGATTTAATAAATTGATCCTTATAGCGAATTATCCTTGATGAAAGGAAAGGAATACATGCCTTAAGAAAAGGGTTAGATTCCTTCATAAGTTGCTAAAATAGAATAGCAAACGACGGATAACCTCACACTCTCGGTGGGTGTTTATTTTCGAAGTAAGCAAAATGAGAATATAATTTGTTTTTGGCGAAAAGTGGATTCCAACTTCAAATCGGGTAAGTAGGAATCTACCTACATATGAATAGATTTTAAAGAAAAAAGTTACACATGTTATATATGCATGTTTATGTTTTTAAGTATTATGCGCGATGCTATGTTATCTTTGCATACACATAAGCGGTGCACATGAATTATATGTGTTTAAATTAATTTAATGTTATAGTATGCTATGCTAGGTCATATTGCATACACCTTAATAAGTCAAGAGGAACTTATAAGAAGAAACTCGGTTGAGTGCCGTACCCGACCTCCGACCTAAGGGAGGTAATCGAGACTCCACAAGGGAGATAAATGAACAAAAAAAGGGTCCTTCGCAGGGAGGCACTCGGTTCAATTTAAATCACGGGTCGTTGGGGACCTTGCAAACCCTTACGTCCCGATGATTGCGCCGCAAGTGGTACGTGAGCACTCGGGCCCATCAAGAAGAAAGATAAGATAAGATAAGATAATAAGACTATGATAAAACATCATAATCAAGCATAATCGACTCATGCATATTTATACATGTGTACGTCTGATTATTTTGTGAGATATAGTTCCTACTTGTCGAGCAAAAGCTCAATCGATATATGTTCATCTTGTAGGTAAGAAACCTATCGCAATTCTTGAAGGGCAATGGTGAGCGGCGGACGAATGGTGGAGATGGGAATGGATACCGCTTACGCAGTTATTTCCGCAGTAAGTTTAAGAAAAATCATGTATATGTCTATATGATTCAAATGTTTTAAGTATGTATGTTTAAAAAGGATACGTACATATGTATGTTAAGAAACCAAGGTTGTAGCTAACAATCTTAGTTTTGAGTATTTAAGTTTTAGAATGTTGCAATAGTACATGCGACAAATAAATGAATTTTAAACATGACGATTTAAATGATTAATTTTAAAAGGATTTTAAGATGTATTGAACTTAAGATTTCTCACGAAATCTCTTTTTAAAGTCAAATGAGATGACCCAATTAAATTGGCTAGTTTTAGAAATGCTTTTTAAAGAGTGTGTGAAACAAGAGTTCAAATGTCACTCAATTCGAAAGATATTTTTAGAAGTTTTATCTTAACTAAAATTAAGAAAAGTTTTAAGTAATTGGTGATTCATTCTTTTGAGATTATTGTTACGAATTATGAAAGTATTCATCCTTATGTTTAAAAAAATGTTCCGCAAATTTTAAGAAACCTCAAGTACAAGTTAAAAATAAGTTACAGGGCGGTCTCATAGGAGGGTCGCCCACGGTTGGTATCGAGCCCGTATCCCGCCATCCTACTCTCGTCCGTCACGCGTCTCGCCGCCATAGTCCAAGTAAGTTAAAGTATGTTTATGTCAATTAGATTATAGTAGTTAAAAGACGCGAACACTTATTTAACGAGCAATGAAAGGTTCATATGTTCGCACGATTATGATCGTCCTATTAAGGACCATTCAAGTTTAACCGCCTCATCATTTTACTGTGTTGTATTCCCTTGGGCTGACAAGATGATATCTCGAGAAGTGTGATCGTTTGAGGTGACCTCTTAGTGATCATTGGTGGGCTATGAAGCCAAGCAAAGTATTGAAGCCAAGCAAAGTATCGGAGCCACGTGTAGCAGTTTGAAAAGAAACAACTATCGAGACTCCTTTTGAGGAAGCACGCATGACTGTGTTGCTAGCAGCAGCTTTTCAGCATGGATACATGAAAAGGATATGACGATGTAGCATAAAGACGACGTTAATAAGTAGATGGACGATGTAACCCCGTCAAGCTAGATGTGGGCCACGTTCGATGACTATATACGTATATCAAGATACGATATAGGAAATAGAGCTTCAACGTTGAGCAATACTAGCTTATGGTAGATGTTAAGCGACGCGCTTAAGATATGATACACGATGATTGCTAGCCTTAAAATGTTTAGTAATCTCATAAAAAGTACCTATGTGTATGAATGTTATGATAAATAACGCACAAAGGCTATAAGTTAAGACAAATGCAAAAGAGGTTTGAGATGCTGAGAATCTCATTTGGATATAAGTACAAGAACTAATGCAATGAGTTTAAATATAAGTAGCAGTTTAAGTGATAAGAAAAGAACACCGAAGGTCATGGACAAATTGAAGGAGGTTAGTTTTGATCAAACTAATCCATCTACAAACGATCTCACGGGAGATATTCTCACCCTATTTATGATTGAAGAATACGATTCTGGATTTGTTTAAAATCGCTAAAAGAATTAAGATTGCATTAGGTAAAGATGTTAAAGGTGAAAGTTGCCCTTACGGTGAAAGTATCGATTGACAGAAAATAAGTGATGACATAAGATAGTAGGCAGTTAGGGTATGACAATGCACTGTCATAACCTTATCCATTAGAAAATCTTGGATTAGAGGTGCTAAGTAGGCACGATACTAGGATGACCACAAATAGAGAATGTGATCTGAATAAAGTAATAAAAGTGCTCATCTATGTTTCTACTCAAAGAGATTAACTTGAGTATGTGAAATCTCTTGACAAACGGGATTATAGCTTAAGAAAGCTAAAAAAAAAAACCTTAGAATCGAAGTGAGAATCATTATTAGATATTATGAAGCAAGGAAATAGAAATAATATGATTTCCATGCCAATCAAGAGGCGTTGTAAAAAGGAAATCACAACAAGAGTGGAGCAAACCAATTAATGATAGTGCTTATCTGTTAAGAAAAATTTGGTTGTGATGCCAATCTAAGGTAGATTTATTAGGACTTATAATTGAAACTTTGAGGACGGAAGTTATAAATTTATAAGTCAAACTCTTAATGGAGGATATGAAATGTAATCCTTTTAAAGGAGGAGATCTCTTGCATAAGTAAAGGAACAATAAGGACTAATAGTTTAGTCAGTATGATAAGTAAGTTAAAAGTAAGATAATGGGGTATCAAACGTAGCAATGGTTTGAGGACTTTGATTTATATATACCATGCCCGATGATAAATAGGGAAACACTATTATCAATCTAGGAATATCTGAAAAATGGAAGAAATTTTTTAGTGTAATCATTTTTTTACATTGGGAGGATGACCTTATTGAGTTTAAAGGTCGAGGATTAGGTTATGAAGGATGGATGTATAATCATTAAGACTATGATCTATGCTCTGAAAGGTACAAGGATCGAAAGATGGATGATCCTACTTAAGAACAAAAATGTCAACAAAATGTAATACTTCGAAATATACCTATTTTAAGGAGAAATTATTAGAATTTTTCCAGAGTCATAAGTTTAAAATAATTGTTCCTTGAGGAAAGTAAACGCGAGATGAAATGAGCTTAAGAACTCGATTATATAAAGAGTAAATTAGAAGGAAGAATGCTAAAGTACGTAGATGGTATCTTCTTGAATGAGTTCATACTTTCGAGAGTAGTTTGAACTCGACACTAGATAAAAAGGAAAAGGGTAGACCCCTTAAAAGACTCATAAAGCCTAAGAAATGAACAATTGAGGAGTATCACATCGTTAAAGGGTACATTGGCAACCCCAAAGGAAAAGATGATGTAGCTAGTTGTGTAAGCAATAACTATCCTTCAAAAAAATTGAAGGAGAGTTATGAATGGTTTGTGATAGAAACATAAACAGTTAGAGCTCTAGCAAGAGGATAAGTATGCCAGATGAGGTTGATACATGTATTTCTTAAGAAATTAAGTATTTGAGGAAACTAGTTATTAAGTCAGATGATTATAAGACGAATATAAGGTCGGTAAACTTCAAGTAGTCATTCAAAGACTCAAGAAACAACACAACCTTATATGGTAAAAGTATGTGTTACAATAATTGCACGAAATTTAGAATTAGAAGGGTCTCGTTACTTTATGAAATAAGGTCTAGACAGGGAAAATGCCCAAACAATCATGATATGATACGATGTTCGGTCACGAATTCTACAATAAGTTAGAATAAGGAAGTATTACAATACAATTGTTGCATGTGATAGGGGATTCAAGGTATCTCTGAGTTAGTGCGTCACGTGAACTATCTGTTGGAAGAAAGATGATGCTCCAACGTAAGTATAAATATATATATATATATATATATATATGGAGAATAGTTAAATTGAGGCCCCATAGTTTTGATAAGAAACTGCTTGGTGATTATGACAAACAAAGTAGAAGTGAAGATAGTCCATAATTAATGGAAAAAAAAAATATTAGAACAAAAGTAGAGAACTTCTACAAGTATGGACAGTAAGACTGATCTTTCTTCACTCATACTCTAAGAGAAAGGCGGAGTACTCCGAAGAAAAATAGAGAAAGTTTAATTGAGGAAAGATGGATTCCCCAAAGTATCAGAACAAGTATATAAGTAAGCTATAGTTACTACTATTGCTAATGATAACGATTTGGATAATGGGAACCCATTAAGAAAATGTTAAGATGATAGATTCTTGAGTCATTCCATATATCAAATCAAGATCCTGATAAAGAAATGCAGGAGTTAAGAGTAGAGAGCAAGTTGAAATCATGGATTAGTAGAAAAGATACCTCATAGAAAGAAAGGTCAATAATCTTAGTAAGATCCTCAGAGGAAAAAAAAAGGCCAATGGAAGATGCTCTTCACATGAAGAATAACGAAAAACATTACTTTTCCTCGGCTTCATTTTAATTTTGAAGATCAAATTTATATAAGCCTAGTGAATTGTAATGTCGAGGAGAATTAGTAGATAAATAAGTCTACTTATTTATGGATTTTTCTATAAATAAGCCATGCATTCTACAAGTTTAAAACCTCTCAATACACGTGTTCATATTAGAATGACGTGTAAAATCTCAGTATGACAAGATATAGTATGAAAAGCCTAATAAGTATATATGGGAATGTTTAAGAGTACCGTGAGACATGAAAGAAATGACTTAATGGTACACCATGTCAGATAATGATTGAGAATACTGGCTATGAGAGTGAAAGTTCAAGTAAATGTTTGACTTGAGATAAGTCATCACATTCTTAACATTTCGCACAAATTGATGAACCAATAAGTGAGCACTCGATTAGTAATAACTAAGAATATTTTAAGATCTAAGCGATATTATGAGAGGAGAATTATAGAATCATGGAATAATCCAATGATTCAATGTGTAGTATTACAGTTTGTACTACGCAAAGACCCCGAAAACCACAAGGATGAACATTTTAATCCAAGTTATCAAAGTAGTACATCACACTCGAATTAGAGAGTTCTCACAAAGGGTGTATCAAGAGGATATTACAATAACCCGGGACCAAGATCAGATAGTTCCGATAATAGAGTCTCAGCCGAATCAATGATAGAAATGCATAGTCTAAGTCTATGTTAAGTTTTTTAAAAAAAAAAAAAAATAGTTTCGAGATCAATCACGACTCATACTAGGCAATTGATTGACTAATTCTAAAGATTAATTCGGTTGAAGATTGAAATGACAATCGAGACTAAGAAGAGTGATCAGCTATTTTGGAGACAAACTATCTCATCCAAACCATTCGTTACTCTAATAGAAGAATGATGTTGTTGAAATTGCCTTGATTGATAGGAAGTTAAAGTAGAAGAACAACATCTAGCAGGAGAATTGCAGAAGATCTACATTCTAGAATAGAAGTGTGATCAAATCACGACGGATTTTTTTGGTAGAGTTGCCTAGAATATCCGATAGTAACGATGCGATTTGGATAATCGTTAGATCGATCGACTAGATCAGCACACTTTTTGCCGATCAAACTCAGTTATTCTATTGAGAGACAACCATTTCACGAGTGTACATGATGCAATGGGGTCTAAGTTAAAGTTTAGTACAACTTTCCACCACAAACAGATGGCCAATCTGAGAGAACCATCCAGACCCTAGAAGATATGTTAAGAGCATGTGTCATGGATTTAAAGGGAACTGAGATAGAAAGTTACCTTTGATAGAGTTTTTCTATAACAACAGCTATCGCATGTCAATAAGAATGACACCTTTCGAAGCTCTATACAAAAGAAGATGCATGTCCCCAATTCAATAGTATGAATATGGGGAGAAGCATCTAGAAAAAGTAGACTTTAACAGGAGAGCCACAGAGAATGTTAGACGTATCACAAAGAGGTTTGATACAGTTCATAGTCGCCATAAGAGCTATGTGGATAAACGCCGCAAACCTATAGAGTTTCAGGTAGGAGACTTAGTTTTCCTGAAGGTGGTACCGATGAAAGGAAGAATAAGATTCGGTAAAAGAGGGAAACTCAACCTAAGATACATCGGACCGTTTAAGATCCTCGAAAGGATTAGTAAAGTCACATATAGACTAGTAGAGTCGCCAGAATTGGCTTATGTACCCAATGTCTTTCACGTATTGATATTGAGGAAGTATGTGACAGATCCATCGTATGTATTGCATCAGGAACCTGTCGAAGTGCACGCAGACCTCACTCACAAGGGGAAACCACGTCAGATCCAAGCTAGCAAGGAGAAAACCTTAAGGAATAAAGTAATTCCTCGGGTTAAAGTCTTGTAGTGAAATCATAATATTGAGGAAGCTACTTGAGAACGCCAAGAGAATAATTTAGGAAAAGCTACCCCCTGAGTTGTTCTAATTTTCGGACGAAAATTTTTTAAGGGGGTAGATTGTAATGATCGAGAAAATTCCGGACTTTAAATAATACAATTTATTTATTTAAGCCAAGGATTTTCCTAGAAAATATTATGTGATTGAAGGATTTATGGAATCAATATCTGTATTCCTAAATTACGTAACATATTTCATGTTAGGTTTATGTTTTCGATCAAGTAAATTCGATCGATAAATTATTGCCGTACTTTAAAGGCGGAATAATTTTTAGTACAAGTATAGTTTGAGAATCTTAATTTCAAGAATCTCCAAGCACAACACGATGTTAGCAAATGTAAAAAAAAAAACACACCGACATTTTAAAAGAAGAAAAATCCTTAATTGCCGACGGTTAGGTTAAAGTCACAAGGTAAATACCCATAGCGAAGGGTACAATGTGAGCTCGGGAGTTGACACCGCCGAAACAACGTCATTCCCGAGATAGAATCTTTGAGAAGTTAGATTTTGAATTTGTTCAATCTGGAATTAATTTCAAGACTTGAAACAGATTCGAAATATTACGCGAGTAAGAATATAAAACAATATTGAATTATTCGAAATTAATATTGGACCGTAAGTAATAGATTAAATTACGTGAGCTAAATTAATTATCTCTAATCAGTATAAATTTAATCTGTTTAGAGAAAATATTTGAGGATAAAATCAAGCATGTAATCTTGTCTTAATTAGACACTATATATAGTGAAATTTTTTAGGCTTCTATCATTTTCTCTCTCTTGCTCACGTTCACGCTCACTCTATCTCTCTTCTCTCACGTTTTCTCACAAAACTATCAATGGCCAAATACTCAAGTTGAGATTCCGACCTCCGTTTTTTGACACCGCCCGCCATGTCAATAGAAAGATCTCGACAGTGAGTTCAACGACATGCGCGGCGACCTCTAACTCCGCCGAATCGGCCCTGTCGCGCGGTGGAAGTTTCAAATGACCATTTTCTTCCCGTCGTGATATCTCTCCGCCATCCGACCTCAATCGAGATGATTTCAGGTCCCTATGGACTCGGTCTGCGATGAGACGAAGAAAACCCATCCATTTTCATAGCTCAATGATGGCGGAGACCGCCGTCCGTGGTGGCGGAATCGCCTCCGCCCCGCCGTTGTTTCTACTCCAGGGGAGGTGGATGCCATCGCCCCCACCAATCGACTCAAACCCGCCCAGCAGATCCCGACCAGCAGCCACCGCCACCGTCCGGGTTTGGCGGAGAAAACGAGCCGTTGTCGTCGTCCGTGGAGGGAGGAGGTGGTTCCGGCATCTAACGTGGGATCGCTGTAATTTGGTGTCGGAAGGAAGTGGGTAAAGAAAACCCTCAACCAATTTTAAGATTTCTGCGGACCGGAAATATGAGATTTGAGTCGCGGATTTTCGACGTTGCCGGTCCCTGATGGGTACCGTTACAGGCCGAATGGTGTGAAATTGACCGCACCAATGGACTCGAAGGGTCAATTTAGGGGGTAGGACCCAAGTCCGCCCGGAAAAACTCTCCCGGGAGCCTCCGCCAGACGTCTGCCGCCTGCACCGCCATATTCGGTGTTGTTTCTCATGCTATCGACCTCCGTTTGATGATCCGAGACCATATCCCGACTCGTTTCGACGTCTTTGAATGCAATGGTGACGTCCGCTCAACCAAATTCGATTACGGCGAGAATGGTCCGCAATCGGGTTGCACGCGGATCGAGGTGGTTCAAACGGAACAAGTAAAGATCGAAATCGAGTGTGTAAAGCTACGATGTTCCTCAAGGATCATTCATAGTGCTTGCGAAACAACCGAATTAGTTTTGAGGAATACGCAGGGAGAACACGACAAGCGAGATACTATCAGAATTGCTTAGCTCGGAATCCAGGCAAGTACAAACCTTGCTTATGGTTTAATTAAGATAGTCATATAAGACATGATTTTCACGAAATACGTTAATTATGAGATTCGTGAATTAGATTTATATTTATGTTAAATGCCGTATGTAGTTTTTTAATAAAACTTAACGGTTTTTCAAATAAGCATGTAAGCGAAAAAATCGTAAAGAAACGATCGCTAGATCCTTAATTTTACGACGGTAAATATAGACCTCAACACTATTATGAGCCCGTCAAGTGAGGTAAAGTAAAGTTTATTAAAAGTGTATTATGGATGATAATTTAATTAATTATTAAAACTAATTAATTAAATTATCTAAGACTTAGAATATGGTTAAGGAAGTTAATTAATTACTAAGATTAATTAACTAACTTATGTAGACTCGATATATGAATAAGAGGGTTAATTAATTACCAAAATTAGTTAACTAAATTATTAGACTTATTATAAGGATAAGATAATTAATGAATTATCAATTTAGCACAAATTTGTAATGGCAATTAAGGAAAATAAGATTTTGAGGATTTAATAAATTGATCCTTATAGCGAATTATCCTTGAAGAAAGGAAAGGAATACATGCCTTAAGAAAAGGGTTAGATTCCTTCATAAGTTGCTAAAATAGAATAGCAAACGACGATAACCTCACACTCTCGGTGGGTGTTTATTTTCGAAGTAAGCAAGTAACGAGAATAAATTTTGTTTGGCGAAAAGTGGATTCCACTCTCAGAAATCGGGTAAGTAGGAATCTACGCCTCACAATATGAATAGATTTTAAAGAAAAAAGTTACACATGTTATATATGCATGTTTATGTTTTTAAGTATTGTATGCAGCGATGCTATGTTATCTTTGCATACACATAAGCGAAGCACATGAATTATATGTGTTTAAATTAATTTAATGTTATAGTATGCTATGCTAGGTCATATTGCATACACCTTAATAAGTCAAGAGGAACTTATAAGAAGAAACTTCGGTTGAGTGCCGCATCACCTCCCGACCTAAGGGAGGTAATCCAGACTCCACAAGGGAGATAAATGAACAAAAAAAAAGGGTCCTTCGCAAGGGAGGCACTCGGTTCAATTTAAATCACGGGTCGTTGGGGACCTTGCAAACCCTTACGTCCCGATGATTGCGCCAAGAAGTGGTACGTGAGCACTTTCGGGCCCATCGATGAAGAAAGATAAGATAAGATAAGATAATAAGACTATGATAAAACATCATAATCAAGCATAATCGGCTCATGCATATTTATACATGTGTACGTCTGATTATTTTGTGAGATATAGTTCCTACTTGTTGAGCAAAAGCTCAATCGATATGTTCATCTTTGTAGGTAAGAAACCTATCGACAATTCTTGAAGGGCAATGGTGAGCGCGACGAATGGTGGAGATGGGAATGGATACCGCTTACGCATTATTTCCCTTGATAAGTTTAAGAAAAATCATGTATATGTCTATATGATTCAAATGTTTTAAGTATGTATGTTTAAAAAGGATACGTACATATGTATGTTAAGAAACCAAGGTTGTAGCTAACAATCTTAGTTTTGAGTATTTAAGTTTTAGAATGTTGCAATAGTACATGCGACAAATAAATGAATTTTAAACATGACGATTTAAATGATTAATTTTAAAAAGGATTTTAAGATGTACTTGAACTTAAGATTTCTCACGAAATCTCTTTTTAAAGTCAAATGAGATGACCCAATTAAATTGGCTAGTTTTAGAAATGCTTTTTTTAAGAGTGTGTGAAACAAGAGTTCAAATGTCACTCAATTCGAAAGATATTTTTAGAAGTTTTATCTTAACTAAAATTAAGAAAAGTTTTAAGTAATTGGTGATTCATTCTTTTGAGATTATTGTTACGAATTATGAAAGTATTCATCCTTATGTTTAAAAAAAAAAATGTTCCGCAAATTTTAAGAAACCTCAAGTACAAGTTAAAAGTAAGTTACAGTGGCGGCCTCATAGGAGGGTCGCCACACTATTAATTTCTATAACTAAAAATTAGCCTATTTCTTTTCTTAAGCTTTTCATATTGGCCTATTTTCTACTATTTCCCTAACTTGTAATACACTTTAAAAATTCTAACTTAACCTAAAAAATTAACCTAAGTCTTAAATCTATATAAATCACTTTATATTTTTATTCATTTTTCATATAAAACAACATATACACACATTTTTTTTAATAATCTCTTTCTCATATTTGTGTTCACTGAGTTTTCTATCGAATTAAACTTTTAAATAACCGGCACGATCTAAGTATCACACTCCAAATAGAAGCTAACTCAAATATAAAAAAAAAAAAGGGCTAAAATTATGTGAGTCTATTAAATACTCCACCATCCGTGTTAAGTAAAAAAAAAAAAAAAAAAAAAAAAAAAAAAAACACGTGGAAAGTTGAAAAACTTCTTGAAAAAAGTGAGTGTGTGAAAAAAGAATAAAATGTGTTAATAAGAAGTTAAGTGAAAAATAACATGAAGATAATCTTTTAGAGAGAAAAATAACTAATCTTATTTAAATAATAATGACGTGAGTTGCTTCAAAAATGCCTATATATAAGCATATAGGGAACGAAAAACAAAAAATTTTGTGCAACGTGTGTGTAGAAGAGAAGTGAGAGAAAGGAACGAAAAAAAAAAAGCAAAGCAAAAAGAAAAAAAAAAGGAGACTTTGTGCGTGGAGGAAAAGTGAGACAAATCAAAAAGAAAAAATAAATAAAAGTGTGTGTGTGTGCAGGTGTGGGGACGTAACAAAAAAAAAAAGATTTTGGGCAAATGAACGTGTGCGGAGAGAATTATAAAAAAAGATAGAAAATTTGTCATTTACTCATTTATTTTAATTTATATTTTGTCTACCCGTTTTTTAAGGTAAGAATTTTATTTGGCATTAGAATTATGTTCAAGATATACGGGTTGTAAATTTTTGAATTTAATTAAAAAATTGTGAGGACGTTTTAGAACTCTCAAGAAATTAAATAGAGTTTTAAATTTTAAAATTTTATAAAATTATGAAGTTGTAAAATTTAAAACTTTCAAGAAATTAAATAAAATTGTAAATTTTTAAATTTTACAAAATTATGGGATTACAAAATTTAAAATTTTTAAGAAATTAAATAGAATTGTAAATTTTTAAACTCTACAAAATTATGGGGTTATAAAATTTAAAATTTCTAAAGAAAAGGTCTAATCATTGTGATGCAGCCTAAAATATACATATATATATATATATATATATATATATATACGTATGTGTGATAAATCTAACTATGATGGTACGATTCAAAATATTACTATAATTTTGAGTTTGACTCAGAAAGTGCAGCCCAAAACAAAATTATTGGCCACTTACGTGAGGTCTCTTGTTTCCTGTAAAAAAAAGAGTAAAAATCAGTCAAAGAACTAAAACGAGAAAAACAACGGAAAAGACTAAATAAAAAAATTTATCTTTAACAATGTCTCTTTTGTTCCTTTGGCTGAAAGGCAATCTCTTTCTTTTTTACTTGAAATTGGAGAATGGTTCTGCAATTAAAGTTTTGCCAGAAGAAATATGATTTGACACAAAAAAAAAATCATATATGAATACATCATATATATATGTGTGTAAGTATATATTAAAGAGGAGACTGAGAAGACGCTGACACGCGTTTTCTACAAACGCATGCAAAGAAAAAAATATATACATATATGTATATCATTTATATATACCATTTATATATATATATATATATATATATGTATATAAACCATTACGCTGCAAAAGTAACTTTGCACATCAAGTGATACATATATATATATATATATATATAAAACTATTACGCTGTAAAAGTCACAGCAACTTTGCACAGCAACAACATATAGGTGATACAACCATTACGCTGCAAAAGTAACTTTGCACATCAAGTGATACATATATATATATAAACTATTACGCTGTAAAAGTCACAGCAACTTTGCACAGCAACAACATATAGGTGATACATATATATATATATATATATATATATATATATATATAATAAAAAAAGGAGGAAAGCGTCACCTGGTATCTTCACGGTGCACCAAACGGCATACACACACATATATGTATATAAAAGCCGTGAGTGCGTGCTAGATAAAAAGCTGTGGGTGTGTGAGATATTCAGCTGTGGCTGTGTGTGTATTACTGTGTTGTGTGAGATATGAAGCTATATATATTAACCAAGTGAAGCGACAGAAGGGCTTCAATTCTTTTTGAGATTAGATCAAAACAAATCAAATCATAACAAATCTTATCCAAACGGTGGCTTTGATTTTGAATTTTAAAATTAAAAAAAAATATAGAGAAAAGATAATAATTTCAAAATAAATTCAGAATATTAAATATCTCAAAATTTAAAGTGCACAAATTGGGCCTCTCTATAGACCTTTAGTTTAAAAGATGAGCCCATTGTCTCATAAAACCATATGGTGATTAAATACAATGTTCAAATTTCAAATTTTTAAAAAAAAATCTCTCAACACCAAATTCAAAAAAGATTCTTTTAATTCCTCATAAGGTCATATACCCAGGAATTATTCAAATATAACTTTCAAATCTAAATTCTAAAGTAAAATTCCAAATTGAATTTTAAAATATATTTGAATTTCTCCTATGGTCATATATCGGGAAATTCTCCAAAATCCAAGAACTACGATCAACTTGATTCCCTATGGGATACGTAAGCAACCTAAAATTTAGGTACAGTTTCAAGACCAAATTCAATTCTAAAATTCTCATAAAAGAGAAAATCAATACAAAACCAAATCAAATTTCAAAGTGTGTCAATTCCTCATAAGGTGGTACACCGAGGAATTATCCAAAATTTTTAAACCCAAAATTTGAACTACAAGTGGCTTGATCCCTTAACGGGGTATGTAGGCAACTCGACAAAATTCACTGAGTTCAGCCGCAATTTTAAATCAACCCAAATTTCCCAAATTCACAAGAAAATAGATTTGCTGTTTTAATTTGAATCAAAAGGTTTTTCTGTGTACCAAGGGATTGTAATTAAGAGGTTATTCTTATAATCTTGAATGGGCCAGACTAAAAATAATAAACTCCTATGCTAATTAAATCCTAGTGTAGGTGAAATTATGTTATGTGTGAAATATTATTTCAACATTAATAAATATTTTCACTCAACAATCCGCGCACCTATAGGAACACTAACTCTTCATGAGAGACAACATGGAAACTACAACTGAGTGTGATCACTTGACCCATACGAACCATCAGCTCTGATACCACTTGTTAGGGAGACACGACATATAAAACTGACCCAACACACTTTAAGAAACTAACTTGACCAAAAAAATTAACCTATTAAATCTTGTCCTTCTATGTATATAAACCACTTTACATTATTATTTACTTTTCATATAAGACAACACACACATATTTTTCTCGACGATCCTCCCCTCACAAACAATTCGGTCTTTAATACCAATTATGTTGTGAATGAAACCCATGTCTACTCTACCTTCGAAAATGCAGACAATTCCACGATTACTAGGTTCTGGTTAAATCCATTGGGGTCTCCTGAGCAGCTCCGGTGACGGCCACTTAGGAGGGTCGTCACATGAAATGACAGTAAATCAAACAAGGGAAGCAGTACTTGATTGGAAGAAGAGCTTTGATATCATTGTGGGGATTACTGGTGGTCTTCTTTATCTTCACCGAGATTCAAGACTAAGAATAATTCATAGAGATCTTAAAGCTAGTAATATTCTTTTAGATAGTGAGATCAACCCCAAAATTTTAGACTTTGGCTTGGCAAGAATACTTGGGGGTGACCAAACTGGCATAAATACTAAGAGAGTAGTTGGTACATAATAAGTCCAAAATCTCTCCATTTGTTTTCTTTTCAACTAGAGGATAATATCCATATCTTACCACCTTATATAGTTTTTGAAAGTTGTGGGATTTATTTCTCTTTTTCGGTTTGATGCAGTGGATATATGTCTCTTGAGTACATAGTAGATGGGCACTTTTCGGTGAAATCTGATGTCTTCAGCTTTGGTGTCTTAGTTTTGGAGATAGTGAGTGGAAAAGAAGAACAGACGATTAGAACATCCTGATCATAACCTCAATCTTTTAGGACATGTGAGTTGAGACTTCTTATAGTTAATTTTCCTTTGTTCTTTACCAAGTTTTTCTAATTTCTTGATTTGTCTTAGGCATGTAAACTATGGATTGACGGTAGGCCCCTGGAGCTCATAGATGTTTTGATGGAGAATGTTCCTACATTTGAAGTGTTGAGATGTATCCAAGTAGGACTATTGTGTGTTCAAAAGCTCCCAAAAGAGAGGCCCGTAATGTCATCCGTTCTCTCAATGTTGAATAGTGAAAATGTTTTCCTTCCCCAACCTAAACTATCCGAATTTTACACTGAAAGAGCTTTTATAGAGGCAGTTGATTCTTTATCACCGTTGAGTCACCAAAATCATGTTTCTGCTGACATATCCGTAACAATATTACAGGGGAGATAATAAATAAAAAAAGAAATAAAAGAAGAATATCGAAAGAAGATTATCAAATTGATTCAATGAGGAAACGTCATTGTTCTACACGAATTCTTAGTATTTTTGTTGAAATTAGGAATGTTCCACTATTTTGTTTTTTTTTTTTTTTTTTTTTTTTGTTTTTAAATTTCTTATGTATCGTCCAATTAGGATACACATTTAGATGAAAACAAAATGTTTGTGTGTTCGTCTTAGACTTTTTCAACGGACGGCACTATTGACGTGATTTTCCTAATGTGTTCGTCTTAGACTTTTCAACGGATGGCACTATTCCTAGCTCGCAAGCGTTTCATAGTTTTTCCTTCCTAGGGCGTGATAATGTACTCTATGTCACTGTTCTCTTGACAAAAACAAAAGTATTGTTTTATCTGGAAAAGGAAAACAAAATAATTGTATCATTGACAAAATAACTGAAATGACTGAAAAAATCTTAAAAATGAATAATATAATTTACATATTTAAGTTAAAGATTTTTTTTAAAAAAAATATCATGTTATATTTTGTGACTGAAGAATTTATGAAATTAATATCAGTATTTTAAAATTTTGTTGTAAATTTTATGTTAAGTTCATTTTTTATGATCAAGTAATTTCAGTTGATAATTCTCATCGCAGTTTAAGACGGAAGGAAATTCAATCCATGAATAGCTTGAGAATTTTAATTATATGAATTTTTGAGCATAGTAGAGAAACGCTCTAACATTCGAGAAATCCTTAATTGCCGAACAGTTAAATCGATGTCATGCCAGTACCGAAAAATGCTATCTAAGCTCAAGAATTGACACTGTCGGTAGCAGTGTCATTTCCAAGATATAATACAGAAAAAGTGAAGTCTAGATTTTAAGTAGTTTAGAAATAAATTTTTAAGACTTGAAACAGTCTGAAAGTTTTTCGTGATTAAGAATTTAATTCCATATTGAATTATTCAGGGATTAGTATCAGACTGTAAATTTTCTAATTAACTTAGAGAAACTTAATCAAGAGCTAAATCAAGATTAGGCAAAAGTCTATAAGTAGAACCTAAATAAACCAAGCACCACTTTTCTCCCATTTGCTCTCATTATTCTCTCTTATTCCCGAACAAAATCGCCCCTCTAGTCCTCAAATTTTCTTCCACTCTTCTAATTCCAACACATTAGCAAACCTTAGAGGAAGAAGAAGGTGATCAAAGAGGCTAGGAGGAGTCAATTTATATTGGCCTTTAAGGGTAAAGCCTTAACCACTCCTTCTTTTTTAATAAAGGTTAAGTTTGAGAATCCATTGATGTAATTTGTGGTTCTTGAGAAAATAGTTTGTAATAAGGGTGTGTGATTTTTATGGTAGTTTTGTATGTTTTGAGGTTATCTTGGTTGGTTGTGTATGGTATGTTTTTGTTTAGTCTAATTTTTTGCATGATTTAAGTTAATTTCTAGTTTAGAACGTTTAAACTTGTAAACGAGCATTATAGAGCGAGATTTTTCAGTTGCTCTAAGCTTAAAGTTGTAGTTCTCAATGTTTAGAACGTTTTTCTGTGATTGTCAAAAAAAAATCCAATTTTAGCCCTAAATACAAGTTTTAAATCGTTTTTCAAAACATTGCAATGCTGTCCAAAATTGTTTAAAAAAATGGGCAGCAAATGTTTGCAACAAAATGGGCCCTTTAGAGGTCTTGGTATCCTAGACTCTCAACAATATTATCTAAGTGTTAATCTCTTCCTGTACTCACAATAATCTAGACTGTGTTTTCCAATTTCAGACTATGAAATCAATCTCTCCCAAGCATCAAAATCACAATATAAAATTATCTAACTCATTGGCCACATAAATTAGAAATATTAATCATAAAAAAACATAAATAAATTAAGATGAAATTTACCTAACAATTGACAAGATAATCAAAACACGGTTCAAATAAAGATACATCAAGCTCTATAATAATAATCTAGCTCAACATAGAGGAATCCATAACCATAATGACAAATTCAAGAAGAAAAACTTAAAAAATATATGTATAAAGAAAAGGGAGAAGGAAGAGAAAACTCTTGTGGAGATGAGCTTCAAGTCTTCAAATCTTCAAAAATCTCTCCCAAGCATTCTTCAAGAATCTCCAAATCCAAGCTACTCTCTTTAGGAATTTTCGTGCCTCTTATCCTCTCCAAGTTGGGAACTAGAGTTTCTTTTACTTAAATATGCTTAAACATGGGGAAAATCTCAATCAAACTCATGCAAGGGTCCAAAATTAGCCATCCATATTGATCAAGAGTTGAAAAATGGCACAAAGTTCGTCAACAACACGCAAGAGGGTGCGACCGCATGGCTAGTGGCATGCTCGTGCACCCAATGTGGCACGGGCACGCAGGTTGTGGCGCGGGCACGCGGATTGTGGCCCTGGCGCGCAACTCAGGTGGCGCACCTGCACAGGTCGTCTGGCCAAGAGCCTTGTGCGGCCTTGAGTGCTTTTTGCCCTACTTTTTGACTCCAAAATGCCACTAAGTCCCATTGTATTATTTTTCCAGCAAAATAATACTAAAAACACATTAAACTAATAAAAATGCTTAAAGACTCACAAATATTTGAACTCAAAAATACATTAAATTAACACTTTTTATGAACCTTATATAGTTGTCCAAGTGTTATGGAATTCATTTCTCTATTTTGCTTAGATATAGTGGTTATATGTCTTTAGAGTACGTAATAGATGAGAACTTTTCGGTTAAATCTGATGTCTTTAACTGTAGTGTCATAATTTTGGAGATAGTGACTGGGAAGAAGAACAGAGAGTTTGAACATCTTGATTATAGCCTCAATCTTCTAGGACATGTGAGTTGTGACTATTAGTTAATTTTCATTTGTTCCTTACTATACCTTTATAATTTTCAGTATAATTATTCTTAAATTAAGTCTTTATTTTTCTTAGGCATGGAAACTATCGATGCAACGAGAAAAAGGTTGGTTACTTTTTTTTGTTTTTTTTTTTTTTGTTTTTGTTTTTGTTCTTGTTCTTTTTCAATGCACGTACGTATTAATTATTCTATGCTAACAAAAAGCTTGCCAAGTCGTAGGCACATTTGAAGAAATCCTAAGATAGACGGTGACAGATTTTGCAGATGACCGTTGGACTGGACTTTGTCAAAGGATGGCAAGATTTTTATAGTATTTGTTTTGAAAATGTTAGATCTTGGTTAATTATGTTCAGTTGCTCAAGCAAAATAAAGTACATAAAGTAATAGAACACATAATATGATATCGCAGTTTGGTGCGCACATCTACATCTGTGGGGCCACACCTAGACTGTAAACAGTTTCACTATATTTCAGAAATTACAGACACCTAACGGATTTATTCACTTCAGGACTCCTTCCTAGATAATGACGCCGTTGTGACGAATTTCCACAATGATTGTTTAGCATGCACCACACGTCTTCGAAACTGCATGACGAACTCCCTTCGATTGACATAGCTTCCTCCCGAAAGCAACAAATCCCTCTCCTGAAAGACTATCTCAATAATGTACTAGGCTCACAAAAACTCACAAGCTCTTTTATGAAAATATACTATAAAACCCTTACCTTTTAGTGAGCTGAAACAAGACCTTTTAAATAAAGCTTCGTAGGCCACTTGAGAATTATCTTCAAATTTACTCACATAAGCTTCTCTCTTTTTTCTGCATGATTCTCTCTATTAAATCATGCCCATTCAAAAACATCCACGCACAAATACAACATATATATATATATATATATATGTCCTAAAGATTAACTAAGCTTTTATCTCCAAGTACCATATATCTCATTTATCTCCAAATCCACTTTAGCAAATAAAGCTCACTTTGAAATTCAAATATAAAATCAAACTCAACTGAACTTATAATGTAGCATCCACAATATGCTTTATCTTTTGCACGTGAGGTGCCACTTTTAATCTTCTCATTTTAAATTAAAACACAATCCATATCTCTAAGAGATCGATCTACACACAATCCGTTCAAATTCACATTACTCATGCCTTATTTTCCTTTAACCAAGGCCTTATCCTTATCTTTATAAATCTCAACCAATGTCTTATATGCAATCTTTAACTTCAAATCTGATTTTGAATCTTCTTTTGCAATATGAAATCTTCTTGAACATGTTTTTTTAAAATTTTTACAAAATTACCAATAAATTGTCAACTAATAAAAATACTTAACAAAAACTACCATTCAATGTTTTGGGGGTAAATCCTTGCATCAGCACTTTTAGTCCTCCCCGGTAGCCGGTGATGTTTCTTTTTCAAGAAGGTTTTGCACAAGAAGATTGCTGCTGAAAATACCAAATTTGATGGCTTCCTAGTGAAAGGTACATTTCGTGTGTTATAGTCGCCAAAAAAGAAAAAAAAAATGATAATTTTATTTTCCAACAGATAGTATCAGGTTGACAAAATAGTAATGACAAATTAGCAAAATTCATTTACGGACTCATCCATTTAATTAAGAATAATAATATTACTAATATCGTCTAGTCCAAATTATGTTATTTTCATTAGGTACTAGACTTTAGGATCTGTACGCTAGTATAGTCTATTCGAGCTTCACTTTGTAAACTCCCTGGGAAGAGAGAAGGTTAAACTTAAAAGATGCGAAGAAAAGAAGAAAACTATGGAGATGGGAACATAGAAAAGCTTGGCTCTCAAGATCTCGTTGTTCTCCGTTTCACTTTCCCAGAACTATACATAATCAATGAAGCAGGTTATTATCATATTTTTCTTCTCTCTTATCTGCTTCCATAATTCCTTAGCAGCTGATGACACCATAAAACCAAACCAAACTCTCCAAGACACCGGCCAAACTCTGGTCTCCACCGGGGAAAAATTCGAATTAGGCTTTTTCAGTCCACCGAATTCCAAGAACCGCTATGTAGGAATATGGTTCAAGAATGTTGTAAAACTCACAGCCATCTGGGTTGCCAACAAAGACAGCCCTCTCACAGACTCGTCTGGTGTCCTCAAAATCACCGAAATCGGAAATATAATTATCCACAGCAACAAAACAGAGGACCCTATATGGTCCTCAAATTCATCAGCAAAAGACCCCACTTTGCAGCTCTTAAACACAGGAAACCTCGTGGTTAAAGATGGCAGTAACGGAAACTATACATGGCAGAGTTTCGATCATCCCTGCGATTCGCTCATTGCGGGTATGAAGCTGGGTAAAGACTTCATTACTGGTCAAAGTTGGAAGCTAACCTCCTGGAACAGCCTCCAAGATCCATCCATCGGAACCTACACATACGAATCAGACCCTCGTAGGCTTCCTCAGGTACTTCTGCTCAAAGGCCAAGATATTGTGTACAGAAATGGGCCATGGGATGGTGTACAAACAGGCGGAGACACTCCTCTCCAGGAAAATGAGGTCTTTAAACCCAGCTATGTTGTGAATGAAACCCACATCTACTATACCTTCGAAAACGCGGACAATTCCACGGTCACCTGGTTCTGGTTGAATCCATCAGGATCTCCTGAGCAGCTCCGATGGAACCAAGAGAACGACAAGTGGGTTAGCATCTACGCGGTACAGAGAGATGATTGTGACAATTTTGCGCGTTGTGGTCCTAATGGAATCTGTGACAGCAGTGACCGCCGTGCTTGCCATTGCTCAACTGGTTTTGTTCCAAAAGTACAGGAAGAATGGGATGCAATGGATTTTACCAGTGGATGTGTGCTAAAGACACGCTTGAACTGTAGCGAAAGCGAGAGGTTCAAGAAGTTCTCTCGGATGAAGTTGCCGTACAATTTGGAATTTACGGTGAACGGATCGGTGGTGAGGAAGGAGGATTGTGAGTTGATTTGTAGGAGAAACTGCTCTTGTGTGGCTTATGCTGTGGCTCGGCTTTCTGGCTGTGTAATCTGGTCTGCGGACTTGCTTGATATGAGACATTTCAGCGATGGTGGACAAGATCTGTATATTAGAATGGCTGCTTCTGAATTTGGTAAGTCTTGCTTCTCAGTTCTCAAATTTTCAAGTAATTTAGTTTGAAGTGCAGAGTAAGTAAATTAGTACACATCTAATTTCTGATAACAAATGTATTCCATTTTTCTTCCAAAAAAATTGATGTATTTCATTTTAGCAAACTTTGAGTTGGTTTTTGGATAATTGTAGAACTTTTATAAGGTCATTAACCTTTTTACATTATAGCACACTTTCATGGTTCCTAGACATGAAAGGGAAAGCGTAAACATGTGTTTCCTTTCCCATTCAACTATTTGCTTACTAATAAATTAAGAATAGTAATTCAGTACTGGCCCCATATATACATTTTAGAAAACGAGAAAAGAAAATAGAAATTTTTTTAAAAATACTCCTTGAATTAGAATCTTTTTTATTTCTACCACTTAACATTAGCTTATATTTTTCTACTTTTTAAACTAGAACTATTCAATGTGTAGAGTTTTTTAAAAAAAGTACTTTTAGTAAGTTAGATTCTTAAAAAGGCACTTAAACATTTTTAGTACTGATTTTTGGTTAAATGTACTGAATACAAATTTTAGTTATATACCTTTAATGACTTCACATGTTATGTTTAAGAAATTACGTCACTAAAGATTGTTATTAAGGAAGTATATTGTTTGTTATTCCACCTTTTATAGGTAAGTAAATACTAGAAAGAGAATAAATGGTACTCATTTTTATTTCTTTATTTTACTTTTCAAATTCATTACGTTTCTCACAAATATTAGTCCATTGAGGTTTGATAAAAATGTCTTTAATACATTCGTTTTATTCTGTTGTGGTTGTTTATAGTCACAGGATCAAACAAGAGCAAAAAGATTGCGGTGATCATATCAGCAATTTTGGGGTTTATTCTATTATGCGTAGTAGGTGGATGTCTCATCTGTAAGAGGACATCCTGCTGCCTTATAAGCCAAGGTAAGATATAATATTTTTTGATTAATAAGCATAATATCTTCAAGGTAATGACTAATAAGCATCTGGTAACATAACAAGTTTCAATATATAACGTACTATACAATTGTAATTTGCTTCAATTGGTGTTGTCACAGAAACTTCCAAAAACGTAATCAGTTTAAAAATTCATTAGCATAAAGACTAAAACAGCAGCAAAACTTGTGATTTTGTTTCTTCTAATCTTTATAAATTAGCCTTTTATCTCTTGAAATTAGAACATTCTTGGTGGTAACAAGAAAAAAATTTTTTTTGTTCATTAGTGCTAGAAAGATTCAAATAAGAAGACACGGAAAGTATTTAAGAACACCTCATGAGCGGGTAGTTCTTTATTACTGCATGCAACCTTTTTTTTGGGTTTTTTTTTTTTTTTTTTTTTTTTTTTTTTTTTGTAGAATGCAATATATAGTTCTTTTTTTTTTTTTTTTTCTTTGGTTTTCCAATAGAAAGGTATGAATGTAATTGATTGATAACTAAAATACATATCTATACATTTGACATGTTGTTTGTGGGAATCCATGAATCTATTGAATCTTAACAAGTAATACAATGATAAAAAAATATTATTCCTGCGGTGATTGTGCTTAATTTTTAATAAAAACTGAAATTAAATCAACTCAAATTATTTGAACAACTGATTAATGAAAAAAAATAATTAAATTAAATCTAACAAAGTAAACTAAGAAATGAAAATAAAATCTCTAGGACTACAATTTCACTTGATTAGTATCATTCGAATTGATTTTACTCTCTAATTGATTGATTTTAATTAATTGAATTCTTAGCGTAATGTGCTAAATTATGTACTCATCTTTTCCGATAAACTAATAGGCACATTCATATTAATCAAAACCCCTATATTCCTATGAAGAATTAATTAAAACATATTCATTAAGCACAAGCACTCAAAATGACTATACATGCACTAAGAATGTATTCCTATTCTAAATTGCATATGCTACCCTATTGTTGTTCAAGACCAAAAATCCATTTTCTAATTTCATTCAGTCCAATAAAATTACCTAACTAGTAGCCAACTAATTATGAGCATTAAGAACCTAATAGGATAAACAACATCAATTAATCAAGTAAATATAAAATAGGGAAAAATCAGCCAAAATCCATCGACAGGCTAACTTGCAATCCTAGAGAAATAGAAATCAATCCACACGCGGCGATTGATGAGTGGGCGAGGAGCTGCTATGGTTTGTTGGGAATGCACCTTGCCTGTGGGTGGCTCATAGGCGCGAGATATGGGCGTTCATCACGTGATCCAACGACTGAAATGGATAATCTAACACCTGCTATACTCGCGCGAATAGTATTGGTTGATGTTGAATACCAAATTCGAATTTTATTGATTTTTCATTGCATTTTTACCCCGACTTTGCTTCAAATTAACAAGTTCACCCCTCATCACATAATTAAATTACATAAATGAAAAAAGTATTTATTTATTTAATAACTAAATAACAAAAAAAATATAATTAGTACTAAACTAAGTAAAATGAAGTAAAATTACACAAAAACAAAATAAATTAAGATAAAATCAGAATAAAATAAACTATACAAAGATATACAAAATTAAACTAGAGTGAATAAACATCTCAAGAGCATAGCTCAATTGGATGCATAAAAAGGGTATAATTAACTCTATTTCATAAAGTTATTACATGTCCAAACTAATAAACATGATCCAGAAGACTTGCATTGATCAAATAAATAGATCTTGCAATACAATGTTGTCTGTGTGCCATTATGCATTTCAGTTTAATTTCCCCGCTTCTACAGAGGGAACAATGACTCGTACTCATTTAGAGGAAGATGTGGAGCTACCTTTATTTGGCTTTGATACTATTGCAAATGCTACCAACAACTTCGCCTTCACAAATAAAATTGGTGAGGGTGGTTTTGGTCTTGTTTACAAGGTACCTTAATGTTTTAATAATATGGATTATCTTACTTTGTGAAATGAACAATATTAATTTTTCCTTTGAATTTTTTTATATACCTTTTATCTAATAACACTATTTTTTTTATAGGGTGTGCTATCATCTAGACAAGAAATAGCAGTGAAAAGACTTTCTAAAGATTCTGGACAAGGGCTTGTAGAGTTCAAGAATGAGGTTACCTTGATTTCAAAACTTCAACACCGGAATCTTGTGAGGCTGTTGGGATGTTGTACTCATAGAGAAGAGAGGATGTTGATCTATGAGTTCATGCCTAAAAAGAGCTTGGACTTATACATATTCAGTTAGCCAACCTAAAAAATTATATTTATTTTATATTATTTGTGCATGTGGTCTATAGACATTGAAATTTAACTTCATATGTTGTAAATGGTAACAGATCAAACAAGGGACACAGCTCTTGATTGGAAGAAGCGCTTTAATATTATTGCGGGGATTGCTCGTGGACTTCTTTATCTTCATCGAGATTCAAGATTGAGAATTATTCACCGAGATCTTAAAGCCAATAATATTCTTTTAGATAGTGAGATTAACCCCAAGATATCGGACTTTGGCTTGGCAAGAATACTACTTGGAGGTGACCAAACTGATATAAATACTAAGAGAGTAGTTGGCACATAGTAAGTTCAATCTCTTTTTAATTGTTTTTCTTCTCTATATGTGTATAATATCCATATCTTACAACTTTATACAGTTGTCAAGTCTAATGGGATTCACTTCTTTGTTTTGTTTTGATGTAGTGGATATATGTCTCCAGAGTACATAATGGATGGGCACTTTTCAGTGAAATCTGACGTCTTTAGCTTCGGTGTCATGGTGTTGGAGATAGTGAGTGGAAAGCAGAATAGAAGATTTGAACATCCTGATCATAACCTCAATCTTTTAGGACACGTGAGTTCTAACTTCTTAGTTAATTTCCTTTGTAAGTTCTCAGTTTGTACAAAAGCACTTATAAACCTAGGGTAAGAGTCTAGCCATAGATGTCACTAATGATTCTGAAATTTTGATTTGTATTAGGCATGGAAACTATGGATTGAGGACAGGCCCACGGAGCTCATAGATGTTTTAATGGAAAATGTTCCTGCAGCCGAAGTGTTAAGATGTATCCAAATAGGATTATTGTGTGTTCAAAAGCACCCTGAAGAAAGGCCCTTAATGTCATCTGTTCTCTTCATGTTGGATAGTGATAATGTTGTACTGCCCCAGCCTAAACTACCTGGATTTTACACTGAAAGAACTTTTATAGAGACAGCTGGCTCTTCTTCATCATCATTGAATAAGTCAAATAATGTTTCTACTGGTGTAACTGTCACAACATTACAAGGGAGATAGAAATAAAAAGGAAACAGAAAAAAGAAGAAGAAGAAAAACAGATGATCATGATCAAATTGATGCGACAAGAAATGTTCAATTGTTCTGCACTAATTCTAGTATTTTTTTTTTTAATTAGGAATATGTTCCAATATGTTTTAAGTCGTATGGATCTTCCAATTATATTTCTCATTTATATGAAATGATCAATGTAGTTAGTATACGCGATTACGCGTGGTAGGTATCTTTTGAAGTAATTACATAAAATAGCCACAATGGATGGCTTTGACCTAAAAAAAAATATATTATTATATAATACTACAAAAATATCGGCTAGTGTTTTATGGATGGCCTTGATTTAATCATTGATTGTGTTTTTTAATAAAATAGGCAAATTTTGTTTTTGTGGTTTCAATTTTTTCATTGATCTACATGTTACTGTAATGGGAGTTGTAATATGTTTGATCTTTGATGTTAGTGCGTTTGCTATTTTCAATTCATTTGATTATTAGGAACGTTTGTTGTTGTTATTTTTTGTTTTGTTTGTTTGTTTGGTTTTTTTATTTTTTATTTTTTGTTTTTTTGTTTTTGTTTTGTTTTGTTTTGTTTCGATATGTTGATTTTGATAAGCCCGTTGGCTGTCGGTTGTTGTTTTTATTATATATATTGCAAACTGTCATAGCCATTCTTGTTCATAATGATGTTATCATTATCATAATGAAACAACGCCTTGATTTCCTGTTCATGATTCCATTTGTGTACATCATTACGTATGACGATTTTTATTTTGTTATCTTCGTTCTTGTTCATAAAGATATGATCATTACAATGACAAAATATATTTTCCTTTATTGTGTTTCATTTATGTACAGTTTTATGTTTTCATTATTTAACTTATGTTAGTCATTTTCCAAATGAATAAGTATATACTGTTATATTCATTATTATCTATAATGATATGATCATTATTTTGTGTTTGTTTGTTTATGATGGTAGTTCCGTTATAATAATGGAAATGTTTTATTACTTTTTTGTATTTATGTTGTAATGCAAGTTTTGTTTCTTTATAAAAGAGTTATTAACTTAATGATAATGAATTTGGATTTGTGTATGTCATTACTTTTCATTATTTTACTTATGAAAGTCATTTTCCTAACGGCGATTTTCATTTTGTTATATTCTTTTTTATTCATAAATATATAATCATTACAATGATGAGATATTTTTTTTCCATTATTGTGTTTCATTTGTATACATTTGTACGTTTTTCATTATAAATTAACTTATGTTAGTCATTTACGTAATGAGGATTTTCTTAATGTTATATTCATTGTCATTCATAATGATATGATCATTACAATAGTGAAATATCGTTTCCATTCTTTATGTATATTGACTTTGATTTTCTTTTTCATAATTTTTAGGTTCTTTGGACATGAAATGCAATAAAATGGTGTTCTATGTTTTTGGGTGTTTCAAAACGATAAAAAGCGTGTTTATTGTTTTTATTATTATTATTATTATTATTATTATTATTATTATTATTATTATTATTATTATTATTATTATTTATTTATTTATTTATTTATTTATTTATTGAAAGCTTTCGTTTTTCTAAATAAGGCAGGATTCATTAAATGAAATTTGGTTAGATTTTGTCTGACTTCATACAAAATCAGATACTTTATATTAGGATTTTCTTTAAGATTTTCCTATTTTTATGTTTCATTATTTTTGTACCTTTTTTTTTTTTTTTTTTTTATTATGTGTGGATATTATTGTCATTGTATGTATGATAGAAGATAGTTTTGTAAATCAATGGAATAGTGGACACTTTTAGATTCAGTGTGCTATTAGGGGCCTCATTTATGCAGATAACTCTTTTTTCCCCCCTGTTTTATACGATCGAGTCAAGCATCTAAGGATAATTTCGTCCTCATGCATTGTTCGTGGGAAAGCTATCTTTTATTATTATTATTATTATTATTATTATTATTATTTTCCTTAATGTAAGTATCAATTATTCTGAACTTGAAAAAAGGGTTGCCCAGTCCTAAGCGTGCAAATTTGAAAAAGTCCAAATAAATAATTGTTCACAATGTCGTTGATTATCACATTAATGACCAAATACAGATGGAGAATTGAGTTAGTTTGGATTGTGCTATCTCTAGCAACAAGCAAGCTTGTCCTCCGAGATGTCTCTTTTTATGGCACGTTTTCCATAAGAAGATAGATCCTTGGAACTAGTACTATTTGCGATAATGACACATTAGCTAAAAAAGTTGAGGAATTTTAAAGTATAAAATAAAATATTGACTTGCCTTTTTGGAGCTTGACAAAAACCCTTAAAAATATGTGCGTCTTAGTTTTTTTTTTTTAAATTAATAAAAACCCTTAAACATATATGGATCTTAATTTTTATTTCATATTCTTAATTAATATCTCTTTTAATTAAATAGTTACGATGATAAAAAAATATTAATCAAGAACAAAGATTAAAAATTCATACCCATATAATTTTTGGAAAAAGGACAGCAATTTTTTATAATACACTTTTTGTGGACCGTGCATATTCTGTACTTTTTTTAAAAATTTATTCGAAACCAATTGCCTTCTACTTTATGCTTATCTTTTGATTACCTTTAAGGTATGCTAAGAGACGCATGAAAGAGAAAAGGTCAACTTGTGTTTTTCTTTCCCATTTAACTATTTGTTGACTTATTAAATTAAGCATCATAGTTGGATACCGGTCCCACACATTATAGAAAATGGAAAAGGAAATGCCAACCCTGGAGCCTCCTGGTAATGATTTCCGGTTAAAGATAAGTTCATAGGTTAGAAGCCAATGACTATTAATTATGGAAAGAGCATTTAAATAATTACATTGATATAATATTCTTATTAAGGAATTAGATTGCATTTAATTTCACTTTTTTTTTTTTTTCAAATTCATTTAATTTCAACTTTCGGCCCGTTTAGTTCGCTGATTCGAGTTTTTAATTTGAGTTGAGATGTGATTTAATGTGAGAGCTTTTTACTGTAGTAAAAAAGTTAGATGTGATTGTTTGTGAGAACTTTTTACTGTAGCGAAATTTAAATTCTAAACTCGAATCAGCGAAATGAATGAGTACGTTTCTCATGAACATTAATTTGTCCATTATGGGGTCGGTAAGCATGCCCTTAATACATTTGTTTTACCATGTTATGATTGCTTATAGTCACAGATTCTGATAGTGGCAAAAAGACTGCGGTGATTGTATCAGCAATTTTGGGGTTTCTTCTATTTTGTGTAGTAGGTGGATATCTCATCTGTAAGAGGACAGTCTACTCCTTAATAAGCAAAGGTAATAAGCAGACTATACAATTGTAGACAATTGTATATGTAGGTCCCGTTCATTTCGCTTATTCGAGTTTAGAATTCGAGTTTTACTACAGTAAAAAGCTCTCACAAACAATCACATCTACAGTAAAAAGCTCTCCACGAAATCCTCAGAGCCTTATCTACCCAAACGACTCAATACAAGCTGTACACGTTTCTTTGACACTTTCAAAAATAACTAATTCAAACATGAAGCCCAACTAAGCCAATCAAAGCCCAAACCATAAGAAGAAAGTCCAAAAATGGCCCACATGACTCAACAATCTCCCCCTTTGGCTTAGTTTGGCAAAGTTACACAACTATACCCAAGAGTACTCAAAGCAAAGAAAGTGTTCAAGAAAATTACTAACTAATTAACCACGAAGAAACACATTATTCTCCCCCTAAGTTTGGCAAACAAAAAGCCAAAGTCCAAAACATCTGTAAAACTTATTCTCCCCCTAAGTTTGTGCCATTTGACTCCGCATATCAAATTTTCTAACCCAAATTTTTCTTGTTTTTCTATCATTAGGTGGATAAAACTGCATTCCTCTATTCAAGGCATTTTGATACTTATAACACCAAGGTCTTATGTGTCCATGTATGTGGCAGTAATGACAGATAGGAACAAAATGCTTCTGCTTGCGTTTTGTAGCTACAGAATTTGTGACATATTTCATACCTGGCCATTCCTTAGTATTCTGCTCATGGCTGACATCTGACTTGTTTGTGGCCTTTACAAATGCCAATTTTCTACCAGAATTCTCACCAATGTAACCAAGACCAGTGTGATCGCCACTTGTTCTTTGTTGAGATAAGAGATGGTCCAATTTAGTCGTTCCAGAGTTCAACAACCTTAGGTATCTTTGAGTTCGCTCTAACTCCAGTCTTGTTCCTGCAAGATCCCTTTTATTCTTTGCAGCCTCAGACTCGTATTTGGTCACTATGGCCTGGAGTTCTTCCTTTTCCTTGTTAAGGCTTTTAACTTGCTCTTCTAAGGAAATATTGGCCTTGCAAACCACTGTCCACTTGGAATACATTTTTTCATATGCTTTCTGGACCTCTTCAATATCAATGTCTTCCTCCTCACTGTCTGTATAAGTATCAGATTCAGATTCTGCGGAAACATCCTTCATGCTTATTTCTGTACCTACAGATTCTGCTACAGATGCATCCTTGCTGATGGTACTTCCGTCTGAAAGGACTGTAGTCACGTTGAATGCAACAAAATTACTGTTGTGCTCTTCATCCTCATCTTGACTTGCATTGGAACTTTCATCATCACTCCATGTGGACTTCATGGCCTTATTCTTCTTTTTCTTCAAGGTGTTTGCACACTCCGCTTGTATATGACCATATCCATCACACTCTCTGCATTGAATTCCTCTTACCTTCTTATCTGAGTCAGTTTGTTTTGAACCCTGAGAATTAAATCTCTGTTTCCCAGTCTTAGAGAAATCTTTGAAATTTCCCTTCTTTTTCATCTTCTTCAAAATCTTCTTGAAGTTTTTTGTGAGGCGTGCCAGAGATTCTTCTAGTTCTCCTTCATCTTCAGATTCCTCTTGATTGCTATGTGATTTTACTCCAGATCAAAAAGCCATTTCATTCTCCTTCTTGTCCTTCTTAAATTTCAATTCGAAAGTACGAAGCGAACCCATGAGTTCATCAAGTTTCATTGAGTCAACATCCTTAGCCTCTTCTATAGCGGCAACCTTGTATGCAAATCTCTCAGGTAGTGATCTGAGAGTCTTTCTTACAAGTTTTGCATCTGAATACTTCTCTCCAAGAGCAAAAGATTCATTAGCAATGTCACATAATTTTGAATTAAAATCGGCAATACACTCATCCTCATGCATTTTTAGTTGTTCAAACCTGGTGGTAAGAATTTGAAGTTTAGAGATCTTTACAGCAGCGGTACCTTCATGAGCAACTTGAAGTATCTCCCACGCCTCTTTGGCTGATTCACATGTAGAAATCAGTTTGAACTGATTCATATCTACAGCGTTAAAAATTGCATTGAGTGCTTTCGAGTTGTAATTCGCCAGACGATCTTCATCTGTCGACCACTTCTCTTCTGGTTTCAAAGTGACTTTGTTGCTGGTGTCTGTTGTTGTTGGATGCTCCCATCCTGTCAATATCGATCTCCAAGCTCGTTCATCAATGGCTTTAATGAAAGCTTTCATTCTGGCCTTCCAAGAGTGGTGGCTTTGACACGGAACCTCCTTCACGCAGCGAATACATTGATCCAGACGAGCAACAACCGGTTATGCCAAGATCTCACAAACACAGTAGTTTGTGACCCGCTCTGATACCAATTGTTAGAACCGGTTGTTTGCTATTACTGTGTTTTCTTATAAAAAGATTAAGGATTACCAAAGCAAAACACAAAAGCAAAGTAAATACCACACAATGATTAAACGTGGTTCAGTCAAACCGACTTACATCCACGGGGCCACGCCCAGGCATCAAGCAATCCACTAATAGGCAAAAAGTTACAGACACCAATCGGACTTATCCAACTCAAGACTCCCTCTTGACTATCGACGCCGCTGTGTCTAACATCCTAAGTGGCTAACTTGGCGAGCACCACTCGTCTTCAAAACGCCTTCTCCCGAAAGCTCACAAAATCATCTCTCAAAGATCAAACTCAATGAATGCTTTCACTCTTTAACTTGTGCACACTGTGCTTTTTCGGAGTTTCAGTCCATAGTTTGATACCTCGTGTATCAACCTTTTATAACCTGATCTGGTTTCAAAATCCGAATCTGTCACAGAATCTGTAGTTACAGATAAGACAGTTATCAGCTCAAAATTCAAAGCACGTAATCTGCTTCGCATATTCCAGTTGCTATTCTCTTTAACCCGGATTCTCAGCACTCCAATCACTTTAAGGATAATATCTTGATCTTCACCACCAATCCATTAAGAGATACGGTTTTGAATAAACCTCTTATCAAACTAAAACAAAATCTATATCAGATATTTGTTTCAATTTCAAATCCTATTAAAAAATCAAGATAGCAGCACAAGCTTGATCTTCTCCACGAAATCCTCAGAGCCTTATCTACCCAAACAACAATTTCAAATCCTGTTAAAAAATCAAAATAGCAGCACAAGCTTGATCTTCTCCATGAAATCCTCAGATCCTTATCCACCCAAACGACTCAATACAAGCTGTACACGTTTCTTTGACACTTTCAAAAATAACTAATTCAAACATGAAGCCCAACTAAGCCAATCAAAGCCCAAACCATAAGAAGAAAGTCCAAAAATGGCCCACATGACTCAACAATCACATCTAACTTTTTTACTACAGTAAAAAACTCTCACATAAAATCAAATCTCAACTCGAATTAAAAACTCGAATCAGCGAACTAAACGGGTCCTACATATACAATTGTCTACAATTGGTGTTAATATCAGAACTTCCAAAAAAGTAGTCAGCTGAAAACTTCATCAAGATATAAACAAAAACAGCAGGAAATCCTATGATTTTGTTTCTTCTTCCTTCTTTATCGTGCTCTGTAATTTCATAAAAAATGCACATTTTTTTTTGAAGCAAGTAAAAGAATTGACTTCTATATGTGCTAGAAGGATTCTGATAAGAAGACACGGCATCTATTCTCGTCGTCACTTGACCCTCGTAACGCCTTGACTCCATACTATGTGCTTAGTAGTAGTTTAATATTTAAGAACACAACATAAACATGTACTGCATCTAACTTTTTTATTTTGGGGCTTTTTACAGAATGCAATCATACTCTTTTTTTTTTCCCCTTTGCTTTTCCATAGAATGCAATATATTTGGTTGATAATTAGTATACATATCTATGCCTTTGACACGTCCAAAATAACAAATATGTATCGAGTAGAATTGTATTGATCACATGAACAGATCATGCAGTACTACAATGTTCTTGCGTGCCATTACACTTTTCAATTTAATTTCCCTGGTTTTGCAGAGGAAACAATAATCAATTCAAATGAGGATCAGGGTCCTATTCTTCTGAGGAAAATGTAGAGCTACCTTCATTTAGCTTAGATACTATTGCCAATGGTACTAACAACTTCTCCTTCACAAATAAAATTGGTGAAGGCGATTTTGGTCCTGTTTACAAGGTACCTTATGGTTTTATACATTGAAGTATCTTCATGGCTAAATGAACAATCTTAATTCTTCCCATGTGTTTGTCTTGTATTTGTTTTAACTAATAATGTGATTTTTTTTTATATAGGGTGTGTTCTCATCTGGACAAGAAATAACAGTGAAGAGGTTTTCGAAAGCTTCTGAACAAGGCCTTATAGAGTTCAAGAATGAGGTTATCTTGATTTCAAAACTTCAACACCGGAATCTTGTTAGGCTATTGGGATGTTGAATTCATAGAGAAGAGAGGATGTTGATCTATGAATTCATGCCTAGAAAGAGTTTGGACTTATACATATTCAGTTAGGTACCCTTAAAATCATTTTTTTTCATGTTCTTTACTGTTGAAGTAGGTGGATTGTGGCACATTTGCTGTCACATCTTCTGTTTTTTTTGTAGTTTTTGAAGCAAAGTTATTAATGAGGGTATGGTGTATGGTACGGGAGAGTGCCTTACTTCTGTGGACAAAATCTTTTTTATTTGTTTTTGTTTTGTTGAAGACCACGTCTTCTTGCTCTATCTGTCTCTCTCCATATATGTACCTATAATGTATTGAAGTCACTTTAGAAAGCAAAAAACACAAGTTGCTATTCATTTTTTGCTCTTCCGATTGTTCTTAGTTCTTTAAGTTTGCTCTATCTATTAGCCTATTTCCATCTTCCATCCTCTGCTCTTTCAAAAATCCAACATTTACACCCACGGTTGAAATTTAACTTCATGCATTTGAAATGACAGCAAATCAAACAAGGGAAGCATCTCTTGATTGGAAGAAGCGCATTGATATCATTGTGGGGATTGCTCGTGCTCTTCTTTATCTTCACCAAGATTCAAGACTGAGAATAATTCATAGATATCTTAAAGCTAGTAGTATTCTTTTAGATAGTGAGATCTACTCCAAAATTTCAGATTTTGGCTTGGCAAGAATACTTGGGGGTGACCAAACTGGCATAAATACTAAGAGAGTAGTTGGTACATAGTAAGTCCAAAATCTCCCCATTTTTTTTTTCTTTTCTACTTGAGGATAATATCCATATCTTGCCACCTTATATCGTTTTTGAAAGTTTTGGGATTTATTTCTCTTTTTCAGTTTGATGTAGTGGATATATGTCTCCTGAGTACATAGTAGATGAGCACTCTTTGGTGGAATCTGAGTCTTCAGCTTTGGTGTCTTGGTTTTGGAGATAGTGAGTGGAAAAGAAGAACAGACGATTAGAACATCCTGATCACAACCTCAATCTTTTAGGACATTTGAGTTGAGACTTCTTATAGTTAATTTTCCTTTGTTCTTTACCAAGTTTTTCTAATTTCTTGATTTGTCTTAGGCATGGAAACTATGGATTGACGGTAGGCCCCTGGAGCTCATAGATATGTTTTGATGGAGAATATTCCTACATCTGAAGTGTTGAGATGTATCCAAGTAGGACTATTGTGTGTTCAAAAGCTCCCAGAAGAGAGGCCCGTAATGTCATCCGTTCTCTCAATGTTGAATAGTGAAAATGTTTTAGTTCCCCAACCTAAACTACCCGGATTTTACACTGAAAGAGCTTTTATAGAGGCAGCTGATTCTTCATCACCGTTGAGTCACCAAAATCATGTTTCTGCTGACATATCCGTAACAATATTACAGGGGAGATAATAAATAAAAAAAGAAATAAATGAAGAATGTAGAAAGAAGATTATCAAATTGATTCAATGAGGAAACGTCATTGTTCTACACAAATTCTTAGTGTTTTTTGTTGAAATTGAGAATGTTCAACTTTTTTTTTTGTTGGCAAATTTCTTATGTACCGTCCAATTAGGATACACATTTAGATGAATACAAAACATTTGTGTGTGTGAGAAAGCAATATTCCTAAAACAACTCAAATGGTATATATATGATGGATAATTAATTTTAATTAGAGTAATTCTATTTATTCTGATAGAATTAAATCCTCACTCTCTTATAAAAAGTGGACCCTACATGAGTCTCACAAGTACTGAGGTCCACTCTCTCGTAGAGAGTGTGGAGATATATTCCTATAGAGTCATGCAACATTTTTCTTTAAACTATGACTGCAACAATTTTCTCTGTTTTGTGTTAGAGTGAAGCATCTAGGGGGAGTCTAGTCGTCGAATTTCACCAATGTACATTGGTCACTTTTTTGTCGTCGTTGTTTTCCAATGCAAGGATTAATTTATCTAACCATACAAAAGCTTGCCAAATAAGTCCTGAGCACGCAACTATGAAAAAGTCCTAAGGAAAATTGTTCACATATTTTCGTTAATGATCACGTTGATAAATTTGGTTGGAGAGTTGATTTTCCTGATGTGTTCATCTTAGACTTTTTCAACGGATGGCACTATTCCTAGCTCGCAAGCGTTTCATAGCTTTTCCTTCCTTGGGCGTGATAATGTCACTGTTCTCTTGACAAAAACAAAAGTATCGTTTTATCTGGAAAAGCAAAACAAAATAATTGTATCGTTGACAAAATAACTGAAATGACTGAAAAAATCTTAAAATTAAATAATATAATTTACATATTTAAGTTAAAGATTTTTTTTTTAAAAAAAATATCATGTTATATTTTATGATTAAAGAATTTATAGAATTAATATCAGTATTTTAAAATTTTAGAGTAAATTTTATGTTAAGTTCATTTTTTTATGATTAACTAAATTCGGTTGATAATTCTTACCGCAGTTTAAGACGGAAAAAAAATTCAAACCATGAATTGCTTGAGAATTTTAATTATAAGAATTTTTTAGCATAATATGATATTAGTAGCATGTTGAGAAACACTCTAACATTCGAGAAATTCTTAATTGCTGAACAGTTAAATCGAAGTCACGTGAACACCAAAAAATGCTTTCTAAAACAACATCAATAACAGTGTCATTTCCAAGATATAATACAAAAAAAGTGAAGTCTAGATTTTAAGTAGTTTAGAAATGTATTTTTAAGACTTGAAATAGTGTGAAAGTTTTTCGCGATTAAGAATTTAATTCAACATTGAATTATTCAGAGATTAGTATTAGACTGTAAATTTTTTAATTAATTTAGCTTAAGAAACTTAATCAAGAGCTAAATACAGGTTAGGAAAAAGTCTATAAGTAGAACCTAAATAAACCAACCAAGCGCCACTTTTCTCCCATTTGCTCTCATTATTGTCTCTTATTCCCACACAAAATCGCCCCTCTAGTCCCCAAACTTTCTTCCACTCTTCGAGACATTAGCAAACCTTAGAGGAAGAAGAAGGTGATCAAAGAGGCCAGCTAGGAGGGGTCAACCTCTAATGTAATTTGAGAATCCAGTAATGCAATTTGTGGTTCTTGAGAAAATAGTTTGTAATAAGGGTGTGTGACTTTTATTGTAGTTTTGTATGTTTTGAGGTTATCTTGATTTGTTATGTATGGTATGTTTATATTTAGCTTAAGTTTTTGCATGATTTAAGTTAATTTCCAGTTACTTTAAACCTATAAACGAGCATTATAGAGCGAGATTTTTCAGTTACTCTAAGCTCAAACATGTAGTTCTCGATGTTTAGAACATTTTTGTGTCATTGTGAAAAAACACAATGTTAGCCCAAAATACAAGTTTTAAGTCATTTTTCAAAACATTGCAATGCTGTCCAAAATTGTTTAAAAAACTGGGCAGCAAATGTTTGCAGAAAAACGGGCCCTTTAGAGGTATTGGTATCCTAGACTCTCAACAATATTATCTAAGTGTTAATCTCTTCCTGTACTCATAATAATCTAGACTGTGTTTTCCAATTTCAGACTATGAAATCAATCTCTCCCGAGCATCAAAATCACAATCTAAAATTATCTAACTCATTGGCCACATAAATTAAAAACATTAAAAATAAAAAAAACATAAATAAATTAAGATGGAATTTATCTAACAATTGACAAGATAATCAAAACATGGTTCAAATAAAGATACATCAAGCCCTAGAATAATAATCTAGCTCAACATAGAGGAATCCATAACCATAATCACAAATTCAAGAAGAAAAGCTAAAACAAAAAAAAAACAAAAAAACAAAAAAAAAACCTATAAAGAAAAGGGAGATGGAAGAGAAAACTCTTGTGCAGATGAGCTTCAAGTCTTTAAATCTTCAAAAATCTCTCCCAAGCATTCTTTAAGAATCTCCAAATCCAAGCTACTCTCTTTAAGAATTTTTGTGCCTCTTATCCTCTCCAAGTTGGGAACTAGAGTTTTTTTTACTTAAGTATGCTTAAACATGGGGAAAAGCTCAATGAAACTCATCCAAGGATCCAAAATTAGCCATCCATATTGATCAAGAGTTGAAAAATGGCACAAAGTTCGTCAATAGCACGCAAGAGGGTGCGACCACATGGCTAGTGGCATGCTTGCACATCCAATGTGGCGCGGGCATGCGGGTTGTGGCCCTGGCTGTGCAACTCAGGTGGCGCGCCTGCACAGTTGGTCTGGCCAAGAGCCTTGTGCGGCCTTGAGTGCTTTTTACCCTAATTTTTGACTCCAAAATGCCTCTAAGTCCCATTTTATTATTTTCCTTACAAAATAACACTAAAAACACATTAAACTAATAAACATGCTTAAAGACTCACAAATATTTGGACTCAAAAATACATTAAATTAACACTTCTTATGAACCTTATATAGTTGTCCAAGCGTTATGGGATTCATTTCTCTATTTTGCTTAGATGTAATGGTTATATGTCTCCAGAGTACGTAATAGATGGACACTTTTCAGTTAAATCTGATGTCTTTAACTTTGGTGTCATAATTTTGGAGATAGTGATTGGGAAGAAGAACAAAGAGTTTGAACATCTTGATCATAGCCTCAATCTTCTAGGACATGTGAGTTGTGATTATTAGTTAATTTTCATTTGTTCCTTACAATAATTTTCAATATAATTATTCTTAAATTAAGTCTTTATCTTTCTTAGGCATGGAAACTATCGATGCAACGAGAAAACGGTTGGTTACTTTTTTGTTTTGTTTTTGTTTTTGTTTTTTTATTTTTGGTTCTTGTTCTGTTTCAATGCACGTACGTATTAGTTATTCTATGCTAACAAAATGCTTGCCAAGTCGTAGGCACATTTGAAGAAATCCTCAATATTTGATATCTCCAATTTAGCAAATATAGACCGTGACAGATTTTATTGATGATCGTTGGACTGGACTTTGTCAAAGGATGGCAATATTTTTATAGTATTTGTTTTAAAAATGTTAGATTTGGGTTAATTACGTTCAATTGCTCGGGCAAAATAAAATGCAAAAAGTAAAGATACATACAATATAATATCGCAGTTTGGTGCGCACACCTACATCTGCAGGGTCACACCCGGATAGTAAATAGTTTTACTATGTTCTAGAAATTACTGACACCTGACAGACTTATTCACTTATGGACTCCCTCTTAGATAATGACGCCGTTGTGACGAATCTCCACTGTGATTGTTTAGCATGCACCATATGTCTTCGAAACTGCACGAGGAACTCCGTTCAACTGACAGAGCTTCCTCGCGAAAACAATAAATCTCTCTCCCAAAGGACGATCTCAATAACGCATTAGGCTCACAAAAACTCACAGACTCTTTTTCGAAAATATACTATAAAACCCCTATCTTTTAGTGAGCTGAAACAAGACCTTTTAAATAAAGCTTCATAGGCCTCTTGAGAATTATCTTCAAATTTACTCAGATAAGCTTCTCCATTTTTTCTGCATGATTCTCTATTAAATCAACTCACATTAATGCCCATTAAAAAACATCCACGTACAAATACAATATATATGTATATATATATCCTAAAGATTAACTAAGCTTTTATCTCCAAGTACCATATCTTCCATTTACCTCCAAATCCTCTTTAGCAAATAAAGCTCACTTTGAAATTCAAACGTGAAATCAAACTCAACCGAACTTATAATGTAGCATCATAATATGCTTTATCTTTTCCACATGAGGTGCCACTTTTAATCTTCTCATTTGAAATTGAAACACAATTCATATCTTCAAGAGATCTACACACAATCCGTTCAAATTCAAACCACTCATGTCTTATCTTCCCTTGACCAAGGTCTTACTCTTATCTCTACAAATCTCAACCAATGCCTTATCTGCAATCTTTAACTTCAAATCTGACTCTGAATTTTCTTGTGCGAAACGAAATCTTCTTGAACTTGTTTTTTGAATTTTTACAAGATTATCAATATATTACCAACTAATAAAAATACTTAAAAAAAAATGCCATTCAATGTTTTGGGGGTAAATCCTTGCATCAGCAATTTTAGTCCTCCCCGGTAGCCGGTGATGTTTCTTTTTCAAAAGGTTTTGCACAAGAAAATTACCAACTAAGGTTTTGAACAAGGTTTGCACAAGGTTTTGCACAAGAAGCTCGAATAGACCAAATTTGATGGCTTCCTAGTGAAAGGTACATTACGTGTGTTATAGTCGCCAAAAAAGAAAAAAAAAAATTATCATTTTATTTTCCAACAGATAGTATCAGGTTGACAAAATAGTAATGACAAATTAGAAAAATTCATTTACGTACTCATCCATTTAAATATGAATAATAATATTACTAGTATCATCTAGCCCAAATTATTTTATTTTCATTAGGTATTTGACTTTAGGATCTGTACGCTAATATAGTCTATTCGAGCTTCATTTGGTAAACTCCTGGAAAGAGAGAAGTTTAAACTTGAAAGATGCGAAGAAAAGAAGAAAACTACGGAGATGGGAACATAGAAAAGCTTGGCTCTCAAGATCTCGTTGTTCTCCGTTTCACTTTCCCAGAACTATACATAATCAATGAAGCAGGTTATTATCATATTTTTCTTCTCTCTTATCTGCTTCCATAGTTCCTTAGCTGCTGATGACACTATAAAACCAAACCAAACTCTCCCAGACACCGGCCAAACTCTGGTCTCCACCGGGGAAAAATTCGAATTAGGCTTTTTCAGTCCCCCGAATTCCAAGAACCGCTATGTAGGAATATGGTTCAAGAATGTTGTAAAACTCACAGCCGTCTGGGTTGCCAACAGAGACAACCCTCTCACAGACTCGTCTGGTGTCCTCAAAATCACCGAAACCGGAAATATAATAATCCACAGCAACAAAACAGAGGACCCTATATGGTCCTCAAATTCATCAGCAAAAGACCCCACTTTGCAGCTCTTAAACACAGGAAACCTCGTGGTTAAAGATGGCAGTAACGGAAACTATACATGGCAGAGTTTCGATCATCCCTGCGATTCGCTCATTGCGGGTATGAAGCTGGGTAATGACTTCATTACTGGTCAAAGTTGGAAGCTAACCTCCTGGAGCAGCCTCCAAGATCCATCCATCGGAACCTACACATACGAATCAGACCCTCGTAGGCTTCCTCAGGTACTTCTGCTCAAAGGCCAAGATATTGTGTACAGAAATGGGCCATGGGATGGTGTACAAACAGGCGGAGACACTCCTCTCCAGGAAAATGAGGTCTTTAAACCCAGCTATGTTGTGAATGAAACCCACATCTACTATACCTTCGAAAACGCGGACAATTCCACGGTCACCTGGTTCTGGTTGAATCCATCAGGGTCTCCTGAGCAGCTCCGGTGGAACCAAGAGAACGACAAGTGGGTTAGCATCTACGCGGTGCAGAGAGATGATTGTGACAATTTTGCGCGTTGTGGTCCTAATGGAATCTGTGACAGCAGTGACCGCCGTGCTTGCCATTGCCCAACTGGTTTTGTTCCAAAAGTACAGGAAGAGTGGGATGCAATGGATTTTACCGGTGGATGTGTGCTAAAGACACGCTTGAACTGTAGCGAAAGCGAGAGGTTCAAGAAGTTCTCTCGGATGAAGTTGCCGTACAATTCGGAATTTACGGTGAACGGATCGGTGGTGAGGAAGGAGGATTGTGAGTTGATTTGTAGGAGAAACTGCTCTTGTGTGGCTTATGCTGTGGCTCGGCTTTCTGGCTGTGTAATCTGGTCTGCGGACTTGCTTGATATGAGACATTTCAGCGATGGTGGACAAGATCTGTATATTAGAATGGCTGCTTCTGAATTTGGTAAGTCTTGCTTCTCAGTTCTCAAATTTTCCAGTAAGTAAATTAGTACACATCTAATTTCTGATAACAAATGTATTCCATTTTTCTTCCAAAAATATTAATGTATTTCATTTTAGCAAACTTTGAGTTGGGTTTTTGGATAATTGTAGATCTTTTATAAGGTCATTAACCTTTTGACATTATAGCACACTTTCGTGGTTCCTAGACATGAAAGGGAAAGCGTAAACACGTGTTTCCTTTCCCATTCAACTATTTGCTTACTAATGAATTAAGAATAGTAATTCAGTACTGGCCCCATATATACAATTTAGAAAACGGGAAAAGAAAATATAAATTTTTTAAAAAATATTCCTTGAATTTGAATCTACCACTTCACATTAGCTTATATTTTTATACTTTTTAGACTAGAACTATTCAATGTGTAGAGTTTTTTAAAAGAAGTACTTTTAGTAAGTTAGATTCTTAAAAAGGCACTTAAACATTTTTATTACGGATTTTGGGTTAAATGACTTCACATGTTATGTTTAAGAAATTACGTTACTAAAGATTGTTATTAAGGAAGTATATTTTTTGTTATTCCACCTTTTATAGGTAAGTAAATACTAGAAAGAGAATAAATGGTACTCATTTTTATTTCTTTATTTTACTTTTCAAATTCATTACGTTTCTCACAAATATTAGTCCATTGAGGTTTGATAAAAATGTCTTTAATACATTCGTTTTATTCTGTTGTGGTTGTTTATAGTCACAGGATCAAACAAGAGCAAAAAGATTGCGGTGATCATATCAGCAATTTTGGGGTTTATTCTATTATGCGTAGTAGGTGGATGTCTCATCATCTGTAAGAGGACATCCTGCTGCCTTATAAGCCAAGGTAAGATATAATATATTTTTTTTAATAAGCATAATATCTTCAAGGTAATGACTAATAAGCATCTGGTAACATAACAAGTTTCAATATATAACATACTATACAATTGTAATTTGCTTCAATTGGTGTTGTCACAGAAACTTCCAAAAACGTAATCAGTTTAAAAATTCATTAACATAAAGACTAAAACAGCAGCAAAACTTGTGATTTTGTTTCGTCTAGTATTTATAAATTAGCCTTTTATCTCTCGAAATTAGAACACTCTTGGTGGTAACAAGAAAAAAAAAAATTTGTTCATTTGGGCTAGAAAGATTCAAATAAGAAGACACGGAAAGTATTTAAGAACACCTCATGAGCGGGTAGTTCTTTATTACTGCATGCAACTTTTTTTTTTTTTTTTTTTTTTTTTTTTTTTTTTGTTTTTTGCAATATATATTTTTTTTTTTTTTTTTTTTTTGGTTTTCCAATAGAAAGGTATGAATGTAATTGATTGATAACTAAAATACATATCTATACATTTGACATGTTGTTTGTGGGAATCCATGAATCTATTGAATCTTAACAAGTAATACAATGATAAAAAAAATATATTATTCCTGCGGAGATTGTGCTTAATTTTTAATAAAAACTGAAATTAAATCAACTCAAATTATTTGAACAACTGATTAATGAAAAAAATAATGAAATTAAATCTAACAAAGTAAACTAAGAAATGAAAATAAAATCTCTAGGACTACAATTTCACTTGATTAGCATCATTCGAATTGATTTTACTCTCTAATCGATTGATTTTAATTAATTGAACTCTTAGCGTAATGTGCTAAATTATGTACTCATCTTTTCCGATAAACTAATAGGCACATTCATATTAATCAAAACCCCTATATTCCTATGAAGAATTCATTAAAATATATTCATTAAGCACAGGCACTCAAAATGACTATACATGCACTAAGAATGTATTCCTATTCTAAATTGCATATGCTACCCTATTGTTGTTCAAGACCAAAAATCCATTTTCTAATTTCATTCAAGTCCAACAAAATCACCTAACTAGTAGCCAATTAAGATAAAATCAGAATAAAACAAACTAAACAAGGATATACAAAATTAAACTTAAGTGAATAAACATTTCAAAAGCATAGCTCAATTGGATGCATAAAAAGGGTATAATTAACTCTATTTCATAAAGTTATTACATGTCCAAACTAATAAACATGATCCAGAAGACTTGCATTGATCAAATAAATAGATCTTGCAATACAATGTTGTATGTGTGCCATTTTGCATTTCAGTTTAATTTCCCCGCTTCTACAGAGGGAACAATGACTCCTACTCATTTAGAGGAAGATGTGGAGCTACCTTTATTTGGCTTTGACACTATTGCAAATGCTACCAACAACTTCGCCTTCACAAATAAAATTGGTGAGGGTGGTTTTGGTCTTGTTTACAAGGTACCTTAATGTTTTATATAATATCGATTATCTTACTTTGTGAAATGAACAATATTAATTTTTCCTTTGAATTTTTTTATATACCTTTTATCTAATAACACTATTTTTTTTTAGGGTGTGTGCTATCATCTGGACAAGAAATAGCGTGAAAAAGACTTTCTAAAGATTCTGGACAAGGGCTTGTAGAGTTCAAGAATGAGGTTACCTTGATTTCAAAACTTCAACACCGGAATCTTGTGAGGCTGTTGGGATGTTGTATTCATAGAGAAGAGAGGATGTTGATCTATGAGTTCATGCCTAAAAAGAGCTTAGACTTATACATATTCAGTTAGCGAACCTAAGAAATTATATTTATTTCAAATTATTTGTGCCTGTGGTCTATAGATATTGAAATTTAACTTCATATGTTGTAAATGGTAATAGATCAAACAAGGGACACAGCTCTTGATTGGAAGAAGCGCTTTAATATTATTACGGGGATTGCTCGTGGACTTCTTTATCTTCATCGAGATTCAAGATTGAGAATTATTCACCGAGATCTTAAAGCCAATAATATTCTTTTAGATAGTGAGATTAACCCCAAGATATCGGACTTTGGCTTGGCAAGAATACTACTTGGAGGTGACCATACTGATATAACTACTAAGAGAGTAGTTGGCACATAGTAAGTTCAATATCTTTTTAATTGTTTTTCTTCTCTATCTGTGCATAATATCCATATCTTACAAGTTTATACAGTTGTCAAGTCTAATGGGATTTACTTCGCTGTTTTGTTTTGATGTAGTGGATATATGTCTCCAGAGTACGTGATGGATGGGCACTTTTCAGTGAAATCTGACGTCTTTAGCTTCGGTGTCATGGTTTTGGAGATAGTGAGTGGTAAGAAGAATAGAAGATTTGAACATCCTGATCATAACCTCAATCTTTTAGGACACGTGAGTTCTAACTTCTTAGTTAATTTCCTTTGTAAGTTCTCAGTTTGTACAAAAGCACTTATAAACCTAGGGTAACAGTCTAGCCATAGATATCACTAATGATTCTGAAATTTTGATTTGTATTAGGCATGGAAACTTTGGATTGAGGGCAGGCCCATGGAGCTCATAGATGTTTTAATGGAAAATGTTCCTGTAGCCGAAGTGTTAAGATGTATCCAAATAGGATTATTGTGTGTTCAAAAGCACCCTGAAGAAAGGCCCTTAATGTCATCTGTTCTCTTCATGTTAGATAGTGATAATGCTTTACTGCCCCAGCCTAAACTACCTGGATTTTACACTGAAAGAACTTTTATAGAGACAGCTGGCACTTCTTCATCATCATTGAATAAGTCAAATAATGTTTCTACTGGTGTAACTGTCACAACATTACAAGGGAGATAGAAATAAAAAGGAAAGAGAATAAGAAGAAGAAGAAAAACATTCCCGAAGGTGAAGATTTGTTTGTGGTTTGTTTCCCTCTCAATAGTCAATGTTGGTTTTGGTGTGGTTACTGGTTGGTGTGTTTCCCTCTCGATAGACATTTTGGTTTTTGTGGTTAGTTTCAATCTTTTCATTGATCTACATGTTACTGTAATGGGAGTTGTAATATGTTTGATCTTTGATGTTAGTGCGTTTGCTATTTTCATTTCATTTGATTATTAGGAACGTTTGTTGTTGTTATTTTTTGTTTTGTTTTGTTTGTTTTTCTGTTTTGTTTTGTTTTGTCTTGTTTGGATATGTTGATTTTGATAAGCCCGTTGGCTGTCTGTTGTTGTTTTTATTATATTGCAAACTGCCATAGCCATTCTTGTTCATAATGATGTTATCATTATCATAATGAAACAACGCATTGATTTCCTGTTCATGATTCCATTTGTGTACAATATCATTATGTATGACGATTTTTATTTTGTTATCTTCGTTCTTGTTCATAAAGATATGATCATTACAATGACGAAATATATTTTCCATTAATGTGTTTCATTTATGTACAGTTTTATGTTTTCATTATTTAACTTATGTTAGTCATTTTCCAAATGAATAAGTATATACTGTTATATTCATTATTATCTATAATGATATGATCATTATTTTGTGTTTGTTTGTTTATGATGGTAGTTCCGTTATAATAATGGAAATGTTTTATTACTTTTTTGTATTTATGTTGTAATACAAGTTTTGTTTCTTTATAACAGAGTCATTAACTTAATGATAATGAATTTCGATTTGTGTGTGTCATTACTTTTTCATTATTTTACTTATGAAAGTCATTTTCCTAACGACGATTTTCATTTTGTTATATTCTTTTTTATTCATAAATATATAATCATTACAACGATGAGATATTTTTTCCATTATTGTGTTTCATTTGTATACTTTTTTACGTTTTTCATTAGAAATTAACCTATGTTAGTCATTTACGTAATGAGGATTTTCATAATGTTATATTCATTCTCATTCATAATGATATGATCATTGCAATAGTGAAATATCGTTTCCATTCTTGTGTTTCTTTATGTATATTGACTTTGATTGTCATTTTCATAATTTTTAGTTTTTTTGGACATGAAATGCAATAAAAAGTTGTCCTATGTTTTTGGGTGTTTCAAAACGATAAAAAGCGTGTTTATTGTTTATTATTATTATTATTATTATTATTATTATTATTATTATTATTATTATTATTATTGAAAGCTTTCGCTTTTCTAAATAAGGCAGGATTCCTTGGCGCTAGTACTTGCGATAATGAAACATTAGCGAAAAAAGTTGAGGAATTTTAAAGTATATAATAAAATATTGACTTGCCTTTTAGGAACTTATAATTGGCCTTTCTTCCTAGCTGTGGTTAAATTATGGAATTCTTTCAATCAAAAATAATAATAATAAGGAATACTGTTAGTAAAAACCCTTAAAAATATATGGGTCTTAGTTTTTTAAATTTTTTTTAATAAAAACCCTTAAAAATATATGGATCTTAATTTTTATTTCATATTCTTAATTAATATCTCTTTTAATTAAATAATTATACTGATAAAAAATATTATTCAAGAACAAGGATTAAAATCAGATACTTTATATTGGGATTTTCTTTAAGATTTTCCTATTTTTATGTTTCATTATTTTTATACCTTTTTTTTCATTATGTGTGGATATTATTGTCATTGTATGTATGATAGAAGATAATTTTGTAAATAAATGGAATAGTGGGCACTTTTAGATTCAACGTGCTATTTGGTTATTATTTTTATACGATCGAGTCAAGCATCTAAGGATAATTTCGTCCTCATGCATTGTTTGTGGGAAAGCTATCTTTTATTATTATTATTATTATTATTATTATTATTATTATTATTATTATTATTATTATTATTATTATTATTTCCTTAAATGTAAGTATCAATTATTCTGAACTTGAAAAAAGGTTGCCTAGTCCTAAGCGTGCAAATTTGAAAAAAGGTTATCACATTAATGACCAAATACAGATGGAGAATTGAGTTAGTTTGGATTGTGCTTTTCATTTAGTCGACCTCCGAGATGTCTCTTTTTATGGCACGTTTTCCATAAGAAGATGGATCATTTTTCCAACTACTTGGGTTTTTCCTTGGATAATGAAACATTAGCGAAAAAAGTTGAGTAATTTGGGCATGTTCTTTTACACATTAAATTAAAAAAAAAAAGATAATTTAAGTTTTAATTTTATTCAAGTTTATGTTCTTTTAAGTTTTAATTTCACTCAATTTTACTCAACTTTATTCAAATTCTAACTTCAATTCAAATTATAACTCAAATTTAACTCAAAAATTACACTCTAAAAGAATAACTCCGTATAAAATTTTGACTTGCCTTTTGGGAACTTATAATTGGCCTGGAATTTTTCAATCAATCAATCAATAATAATAATTATAATAATAATAATAATAATACTCATAAGGAATTCTGTTAGTCTGTCCTTGTCCTGAAAAGTCGTGTCAAAACAAATATTTTATAAATGTAACATTTATGAAATTTCTTCTTCGAATTGAAATGAAATTATTATTTTAAATCTGTCCTCATCTCCATCTTCATCCACGTGCTATAGTTTCTTTAATTTTTTGTTTTTCAGTTGTCTTTTATTTAATAATTTTTTCCTAATTATTATTTTTTTCAGTTGTCTGTATTTTTGTGTTTTTAACCGATTCTTCAAATTATCAAGATACTGTCCTTATTAATATTCTATATTACTTGTCTTTTTATGTTTTAACTAACTTAAACATTGAATAAAATAAATTTCAAACTAAAAAACTTCTCAAATGCATCCCTTAAAATAATATTAATTTTTTCAAATGTGGTCTTCATAATTACTACTTTTTCCTGATTATTTACTGAAATAATAGACTTAAATGTTTCCATATTTAAACGTTATATTTCCTATAAACCTCTAAAATACTTTTTTTTTTTTTCATATGTACACTCTAAATAATTTACTACCTATTTAATTTGTCTTATTAAGAACATTTTTTGAAATGTGCTCCATTTTAATGTTTGTTAATTAGAACACGTTTAAAGGAACAAAAAAACTAATTTTTGAGAAACTCTAGATCTTGGTACCTAAAAAATTTAACAAAATGAATATGCATGTGACTGGTAAAATCTCATTCAATGTAACGGGGGCAAATTGCGTCAGCAATTTAGGCCTCCTTGGTGATGTTTCTCTTTGCAAGCAGGTTTTTGCACAAGAAGATGACTGCTGAAGAATATAATGGCTTCCTACGTAATGATTTGTTACTGTACTTGTGTTACAGTTGTACCAACAAAAAAAAAAAAAAAAAAAAAAAAAAAAAAAACGAGTATTACATTTTCACAAATAGCATTACTATCACGTTGACCATGCCAATGAAAAAGCAAAATTGGTTTGTACAGTTCATTCAAAATTCAAAATTCAAAAATATTAACTCATATTTCCTTGTCCCAAACATATTCCGTTGTTTTGATTTGGGATATCTGCGTGCGAAAATAGTTTATTCCAACTTCTTATATTGAAAAACCTCCATAGTAGACCGGTCAAGCTTTCACATTCGACCGAGATAACTTCTTGGAAGGAGAGACGTTTTAACTAATAAAATGCTTTAAAAAAAAAAAAAAAAAAAAATTGCCTCTCAATATCTTGTCGTACTCTGATTCACTTTGATAAAACTAAGTTGCATAATCAATGAAGCTCGTTGTTGTCAGATTCTTCTTCTCTCTTATCTGATTCCATAATTCCTTAGCAGCTGATGACACCATAAAACCAAACCAAACTCTCCAAGACACCGGCCAAACTCTGGTCTCCACCGGGGAAAAATTCGAATTAGGCTTTTTCAGTCCACCGAATTCCAAGAACCGCTACGTGGGAATATGGTTCACGAATGTTGTAGAACTCACGGCCGTCTAGGTTGCCAACAGAGGCAACCCTCTCACAGACTCGTCTGGTGTCCTTAAAATCACCGAAACCGGAAATTAATGCATTGTGCGGCCTTGAGGGCCTTGTGCGACCTTGAGTGCGTTTTGTTTTAATTTTTAATTTTAAAATGCCACTAAGTTCTCTTTTATTATTTTCTCTACAAAATAACACTAAAAATACATTGAATTAATAAAAATGCTTGAAGACTCACAAATATTTAAAGTCAAAAATACATTAAACTAACACTTTTCTTATGAACCTTATATAGTTGTCCAAGCATTATGGGATTCATTTCTCGATTTTGCTTAGATGTAGTGGTTATATGTGTCTAGAGTATGTAATAGATGGGCACTTTTCAATTATCTGATGTCTTTAGCTTTGGCGTCATAATTTTAGAGATAGTGACTTTAAGACTCGGAGAGGGAGATAAAAAGATAATAAGTTAAATCATTGGAGATCTTGCAAGCCCTAACTTTCTATTGATTGCATGCAAATAGTACGAGCACTCAGGCCCATAAGTTAGTAAGATAAGATCAGTTAATAAGAGTTTATAAGATATGATCATAATTAAGTATAACTAGCTCACGCATATTTATTCATGTGAACTTCTAGCTGTTTTGTGAGAAATAGTTGAGCAAAAGCTCATTCTAGAATATTTATACACTAGGTAAGTAACCTGCACCTAATGCTTGATAGACTGACGATAAAATGGTGGACGAACGGTGTGGAGATCGATGAATGAATACCGCTCGTAATTATTTTCGTAAATAGTTTTTGATAATATAATAAATAGTTTTGCTAATTATGTCTCTTGAATTATATGTTATATAGTTATGTTAATCATGACTCCTCATCATATATAAGTAAGACTTACAGAACAAGTATATACATATATATGCTTTGAAAGATGAATATGTTAAGGTATTAATATTTTGTTATAATTAGAAAACAATTAAAAATTCACGTTTACTAGTAATAGATTTTTTTTTTTAAATGTTCCGCATATTTTAAATTTTTTTAATAAATATATATTAAAATTAGCTACAATAACAGTCACTATTTAGGTCGTCACAATAACAATGACAAAGTAAAATTTTTTTTTCATTCACTATTAAGGAATTCTTTCAATCAAAAATATATGGGTCTTAGTTTTTTTTTTAAAAAATTAATAAAAACCCTTAAAAATATATGGATCTTAATTTTTATTTCATATTCTTAATTAATATCTCTTTTAATTAAATAATTATACTGATAAAAAATATTAATCAAGAACAAGGATTAAAAATTCATACCCATATAATTTTGGAAAAAGAACAGCAATTTTTATATAATATTATTATATATACATTATCTTTTATTATATTACACTTTTTGTGGACCGTGCATATTCTGTACTTTTTTTATTTTAAATTTATTCGAAACCAATTGCCTTTTACTTTATGCTTATCTTTTGATTAACTTGGAAGCATTACTATCACGTTGACCATGCCAATGAAAAAGCAAAATTGGTTTGTACAGTTCATTCAAAATTCAAAATTCAAAAATATTAACTCATATTTCCTTGTCTCAAACATATTCCGTTGTTTTGATTTGGGATATCTGCGTGCAAAAATAGTTTATTCCAACTTCTTTTATTGAAAAACCTCCATAGTAGACCGGTCAAGCTTTCACATTCGACCGAGATAACTTCTTGGAAGGAGAGACGTTTTAACTAATAAAATGCTTTCAAAAAAAAAAAAAAAAAAAATTTGCCTCTCAATATCTTGTCGTACTCTGATTCACTTTGATAAAACTAAGTTGCATAATCAATGAAGCTCGTTGTTGTCAGATTCTTCTTCTCTCTTATCTGATTCCATAATTCCTTAGCAGCTGATGACACCATAAAACCAAACCAAACTCAATCAAAAAATATTGACTTGCCTTTTAGGAGTTTATAATTGGCCTTCCTTCCTAGCTGTGGTTGAATTAAGGAATTCTTTCAATAAAAAAAAATAATAATAAGGAATACTGTTAGTAAAAACCCTTAAAAATATATGGATCTTAATTTTTATTTTATATTCTTAATTAATATCTCTTTTAATTAAATAATTATACTGATAAAAAAATGTTAATCAAGAACAAGGATTAAAAATTCATACCCATATAATTTTTGCGGACCGTGCATATTCTGTACTTATCCGTAACAATATTACAGGGGAGATAATAAATAAAAAAAAAAGAAATAAAAGAAGAATATAGAAAGAAGATTATCAAATTGATTCAATGAGGAAACGTCATTGTTCTACACGAATTCTTAGTATTTTTGTTGAAATTAGGAATGTTCCACTATTTTGTTTTTTTTTTTTTTTTTTTTAAATTTCTTATGTATCGTCCAATTAGGATACACATTTAGATGAAAACAACATATTTGTGTGTTCGTCTTAGCCTTTTTCAACGGCTGGCACTATTGACGCGATTTTCCTAATGTGTTCGTCTTAGACTTTTCAACGGATGGCACTATTCCTAGCTCGCAAGCGTTTCATAGCTTTTCCTTCCTAGGGCGTGATAATGTACTCTATGTTAGAGGTGTCAAATGGCATGGACGGCCCGGCCCAGCCCGCAATAGTGCATGATTCGGCACGACACGGTTCGTTACTGTTACGGGCCGTGCCGGCACGGCACGTGTAATGGACTAGGGCTGGGCCTCAACTTCTCAGCCCGCGGCCCAAGCACGCGAGGCGCGGCATCCTGCCTTATTCGCCCGGCCTAAGCCCGGATTCGCCCTTATTCGGCACGGCCCAAGCCCGCGAACGGCCCACGAAAAAGCCCGCTTGATTTGGTCCATGGGCCTTTTCGCGGGCTTTGAAGTTCGCCCGTGATGGGCCTCCCGTTTGGCCCGTCACGGGCCTCCCGTTGGCCCGTGACGGGCCAAACGGGAGGCCCGTCATAAACATACGACGTTGGGCCCGAAAGGCCCAACGGAAAAATACAAAAAAATAACCCTAAAATTCCCTATAAATACCCTTTAATTCCACCATAAATCTCACACAACAATTCACTCTCATCTTCTCATCTCACTCTCATTTTATCTCTCATCTTCTCTCTTTCATCTTCTCAATTCACTCTCATTCATTTTCTAACTCTTTCATTTACAAAGTTCAATCAAATTCTATCGATTTCCAGAAAATGGCCTCACCAAACTTTCCTTATTTCACTGCTATTCCTGAACTTGGTGATGAAGCATTTTTTGAGGAAGAAGAAGAAATGATGCCTTCCAACCCCACCCCCACTGAACCAGAAAATGCTCCGGTGGATAATGCTTCAGTACACAACGAGGAAGCTGGAGATCGCAGTAGAGGAAAAAGACCGCGAACTTCTCCGGCATGGCAGCATTTCACCGAGGAGCCCCGACCAAATCCAAAAACAGGTGAGATGGAAAATCGTGCGGTATGTAAATATTGTAAAAAGCATTTTTCTAATAAAAAGGGTGGGGGTATTGGTCATCTGGATAAACATTGGAAAGCATGTCTACCGTTGCACCAAGGTGGGACTGTAGACTCCGCCAACAAACACTATCACTCACATCACATGGGTTACAAAATTTTACATACGATGCACAACGTGCTCGTGAGGCACTAGCTAAATTTCTAGCTAGTGCCGAATTGCCTCTTTCTTTTGCAGATGATGCCTCCTTCAAGAATTCATTCAGATAGCCTTTTGCCCACAATTTAAACGTGTAAGTAGAAACACAACCCGCTCGATTGCATGAAAGTTTTTATGCAATGAGACAATCTCTTGTTGATAATTTTAGGACTTTTAATGCTACTGTGTCTTGCACTTCCTGATCCGTGGGAGGGTGTAATAAAACGGATATTTATGTGTCACCGCCAAGACTATGTTGATGACGATTGGGTTTTACAAAAAGAATAATTGGTTTTCGTTTATGTCCATATCCTTATAACGCAACAGCTATTTTTTAATACAATAATGGAAATTTTTGGGTTTTATGGGATAGAGGATAAAGTTTTAACAATTACTTTTGATAATCGTCAACTAATACAAATTTATAATTAATCTATTTAAACGTAGTTTGAAACCGGCATTTGGAGGGAAAATTTTTCATCAACGGTGTGCATGTCACATAATTAATTTAGTAGTTCAAGCAGGAATTGAACATATCTCAATTAATCTTACAAATATTAGAGAAGCATTATCCTTCATATCTAGTTCTGGAGCTCGGCTCCAAGAATTCAAACAATATTGCAGGAACAGTCAGATGCGTGCAAGAAAGTTTCCAACTGACGTGAGACATAGGTGGAATTCAACATATTTAATGTTGAAGGCGGCACTTCCATATTCACAGCTTATCACGACATATGTAAACAGTAAGAACGATCAAATTTTAATTTTCGATTCTGATTGGCAAATTGCTGAGTATTTTTTTAAATTTTTAGAAGTTTTTTACAATGCTACTGAATTACTTTCTGGTGTTTATTATCCAACTGCACATTTAGCTTTACATCAACTATTTAATATTTCAGAAACATTTTCTTATTATAGGGATACAGAACTTTTTAAAAATATAGTTAACTTAATGGAAAATAAATTTAAAAATTATTGGTCAGGTTGTCCTATGTTATATGCATTGGCAACAATTTTAGATCCTAGGTGCGGAGTAGATGGAACTGAATCATTAATGACTGCTACCGCAGAGAATTTAAATATAGATATGCAACTAAGTATGACTGACGCTAAGAAAATGTTAGAAAAAGTTTTTAGTTTGTATGAAGTAAAATATAGCACAGGTCAAAAAAGAATGGGAACTTCGTCATCAACTACCGTTCGGGGCCTAAAGGATCGTCGTGGAGTTTCTTGAAGAAGAAAGAGAAAACAGCAGGATCGTCCTCAACACAAGCGTCTACGGAACTAGTCAAATATTTTGAAGCAATTTTGTAATCGATGACGACAAACTAGACATCTTACAATGGTGGAAGAGCAAGACAGATCGTTTTCCAACACTGTCCATAATAGCTCGTGACATTCTGACAACTCCAGTATCAACAGTAGCATCAGAGCAAGCTTTTAGCGCAAGCAACCGAATTCTTGACGAGAAGAGAAGTAGAATGCATCCAGACATCTTAGAGGGGCTAATGTGCGTTAAGGACTGAGAAGATGCCAGAAGACGAAAACAACAATACACAGATGATTCGATGCAAGAACATTTTTCTAACTTAGAAATAATAGAATCTTCTGGAAGCACTTAGATTTGTAATTTACTATTCCTAGCTACTGCACTCTTTTTGCCTTCGCTGAGGTTTTGTCCCGATCTCCCCACGGGTTTTACTTAGCAAGGTTTTTAACGAGGCAGTCATTTATGTGTACTCCTATTACGTCAATTCAATAAAATCACATCTTTTGGGGCATATGATATATATTTTTTTGAATAACTTTTTTTTTTAAAAAAAATACAAGGGCCGGCCCTTCAAGGGCCAGGGCCCAGGCCCTTGAGCGCCGGCCCTTCAAGGGCCTGGGCCCAGGCACGGCCCTTGAAGGGGCCCAGGTCCTGAGCTCCCGGCCTTCAAGGGCTGGGGGCCGGCCTTCAAGGGCCTGGGCCGGGCACGCCCCCTGGCCCTCATGGACCAGGGGCCAGGCCAGCGGGCCTGAGTTTTTCTTCTCAGGCCCGGCCCAGGCACGGCCCAGGCCCGTCACGGGCCTGGGGTCAAGCGTGCCGTGCCGGCCTGGCACGGCACGTTTGACATCACTACTCTATGTCACTGTCCTCTTGACAAAAACAAAAGTATTGTTTTATAGGAAAACAAAATAATTGTATCATTGAAAAAATAACTGGAATGACTGAAAAAATCTTAAAATTAAATAATACAATTTACATATTTAAGTTAAAGATTTTTTTAAAAAAAAAATATCATGTTATATTTTGTGATTGAAGAATTTATGAAATTAATATCAGTATTTTAAAATTTTGTTGTAAATTTTATGTTAAGTTTATTTTTTATGATCAAGAAAATTCGGTTGATAATTCTCACCGTAGTTTAAGGCGGAAGGAAATTCAATCCATGAATAGCTTGAGAATTTTAATTATAAGAATTTTTTAGCATAGTACGATATTAGTAGCATGCCGAGAAACGCTCTAACATTCGAGAAATCCTTAATTGTCGAACAGTTAAATTGAAGTCACGCGAGTACTGAAAAAATGCTATTTAAGCTCGAGAATTGGCACAGTTGGTAAAAGTGTCATTTTGAAGATATAATACAAAAAACATGAAGTCTAGATTTTAAGTAGTTTAGAAATATATTTTTAAGACTTGAAATGGTGCGAAAGTATTTTGCGATTAAGATTTTAATTCGACATTGAATTATTCAGAGATTAGTATCAGACTGTAAATTTTCTAATTAATTTCGCTTAAGAAACTTAATCAAGAGCTAAATCAAGATTAGGAAAAAGTCTATAAGTAGAACCTAAATAAACCAACCAAGCACCAGTTTTCTCCCATTTGCTCTCATTATTGTCTCTTATTCCCACACAAAATCGCCCCTCTAGTCCTCAAATTTTCTTCCACTCTTCTAATTCCAAGACATTAGCAAACCTTAGAGGAAGAAGAAGGTGATCAAAGAGGCTAGCTAGGAGGAGTCAACCTTTAATGTAATTTGAGAATCCATTAATGTAATTTGTGGTTCTTGAGAAAATAGTTTGTAACAAGGGTGTGTGACTTTTATTGTAGTTTTGTATGTTTTGAAGTTATCGTGATTGGTTATGTATGGT